>JAIUCV010002343.1:0-48271 GCA_026724425.1 Erythrophleum ivorense
TTGATCAGGAGAGCATCATCTGTCCAATTAGGAGTAAAAATATCAAAGGCATGGTTCTGAAGCCTGTACGCCATCTGAAAATGGAGTATTGCAGCATTGGTTGTCTGGGCCTGGGGTGCTCTAACTATCTGCACTTGGGGACTTTTAGAGCACTGAGTAGGTGAGGAAAGGCATGCAGAAATTTGGATAATTGTGACACTAACAGTGCCAGCTTTCAGTGTAGTCTGGATTGTAGCAATGCAAGCATCTTGGTACTTGAGAAATCTTGAATCTAGAAGAGCGATACGAGAAGCAACTGGTAGTCCTTTCCTACCATGGAAGGTAAGATAAAGTCTATTATATGTTTTTATTATAGTTAAATATTAATATATATCACAAGAAATCTGTTTTCAAGGTAGTAACACTAGAAGAAAAGCACCTATACCTAAGAAGTGTTTTTTTAAGGGCTAAAACTCTTACAAGAAGATAAGAGTGAAGGCGCGAAGCGCTTTTAACAATTTATTTATTCGATGCCAAATAGTAAGGAAGCCATTAACATCATTTGATAAAAGCAGCACTTTCTCTCTCTTAAATTAGAAATGAAAGTCTCTCTTTATTTCTGTCTTGTAAGAGAAGGAATAGAGTAAGGCCTTCTAGAGGCTGCTGGGCGATTTGAGATTACTTAAACCTTAAAAGAAAGCCTTTTTTCGATAAAAGTCTATTGGGCGCGAGAGGCGCTCTAGACTGACGGAGGTGAACTAGCATAGATGTCTTTCCTTTGATTCCCTCTACGCTACGATCTTTTGACTGGAGTGAAGTCGTAACAAGGTCCAGTAGTATCCACCTTGCCTCACGAAAGGGATCAATTTAGGAAGTTTGAAAGAGAAGATAAGGCCTCAACTATTGGCCCTTAAGGCCGCTATTCCTGATCACTTTTTTGGTCTCCTGAAGTCGATACTAATACTGAGGGGGTCAGAGTAGCTGTCTCGTACTCTGGGAACAAATGTGATTCCCATTCGTTAAGATACTTGCCCCACCACTGAAGTCGATTGAGACTGATATTCGCATCTATGAGGACAAGCAAGGGAAGATAATAAAATTCTCACCTAAGGCCATCTGAGGCTGAATCCTTCCTATTCGGCAAGAGCCGGCTAGAAAGTCCTTTTCATTGCCTTCTCTTTTCACTCCACCCGCCCGAAATGACAGATCCGAAAATGGCGTCGTATGTGAAGATGCCCAGGCTCTTCCCTTATTGAGATGGTTCGCTCCTATGCTGACTGCACTTTTGTGCTTGCTTGCCCTAGCCCTAACTGGGAAAGGTGATGATTAATAGAATAGGCTCCGATCCTCTTAAGCCCAAGCCCTGTTCGTGGATAATCAAGAAAGCTCGCGCCTCGTTGATTCGATGTAGTAGTAGCTGGCCTAGTAGGAACTGGCTGCCATCGCCCGATCCGCTACTCTGATGAACTCTGATCGCTATGGTCGAAAAGAAGGCATGCTTTTGATCCAAGCCCTTTTTCTACACATCACTAGCTGTCAAGTCAATCTAGAATGTTCTCGCTCATCCCTCTCCTCTCCCTTACGGTCGAGATCTTTCAGAACCTCTCGCTTTGCTCGAGGTACTTCATACCCTCTCCCTCTGGTCGAGAACTTCATGCCTCTCCTTACGTCGAGCGACTCCGTACCTTTGCTATCAGCTCCATATCCTCGTCTTCATAATCAATACTGGAAAATTACATATAGAAAGAAAGAACATAATCGAATCGCAGTGCGTTCTACTCTTTCAAGTTTCCATTTTGCGATTGAGAAAGCGACAGGCCCAATGAGCTCTCCAATAGTGCCTCGAAATGAGGCCGGAGAGCCGGTCAACCTGAGATCGGCTAAGATCGAGATAGAAATGGTGATGAGATGGAAAGTTCACTTCTAGAAAGTGTTAAGTTATGGAATATTGAATTGGCTTATGACCAATGTTCATTCCCTTATTGACTTAAAGAACCGAGAATCAGAATCAAGGAATTGAATCTCATACCGATCCCTGGAACAGGACTACTGGGTAAGAAAATTCTTTTAAGAAGAATACATTCAGTTCGGAGATAGTCTATAGCAGCTGCTGTCACTCCCACGTTCCTTAGTTTCACACTAAGCTTTGAAGACGCTCGACTGAAAGGAGAGGAAAGAAGACAGCTGCTCGAGCGAAGCGAGAGGAATGAGATTGTTTGAATTCTTTCATACCTTAGACTGCTTTCAGTCGAGAGCTTCACGCCAGATGCGGATGAATTAGCTGCCCTTTCTTCTTTAGCCGGGCTGCCTTAAAAGGTCTGAATGTGAGAATGTGTATGATTACAAGCAAGCAAGTAAACTACCTTACTCGTCCAAGTAAGCGATCTCATTCCTCTCCCTACGGTCGAGTGATTTCATACCTTTATTTAACTCCAGATAGATTGCAACCTCCCTTCTTTCATAGACAGTGGAATATTGTTGGCAATAAGATCTGCAGCTTGTGATTGTCATACCTTACTCTAATCTAACATAACAAGGAATTTCATACCATCCTCTCCCTGAACTCAAACTCAGAACTCGAACTCAGCAGAAACCTTACTCTTTACTGCTTTCTCAAGCCTACGGGAGAGGATTGACACCGATAGGGAAGGGTTACGGTACCTCGACTGTTAGGGATAGGTATTCAATTGCTCGACTGTAAAGGAGAGGGTTGAAGCTCCTCTCCGGAATTCTTAATCTTGCCCTAGGGAGAGTGAAGTGACTTCCGGGGGAAGACACGAACGGAACTAATCATAAGAATGACAATTCAGAGTTCCTCATAAACTCCTTTTAAGTTATTGGAAACTTAGACACGAAATCCATATACTCACTAGGTGAGTCTGAATTCCTTTGCTCTTTCTTTGGTCTTTGCCCCCTGCCTACTTTCTTCGGATCGTTCTGACGATGCTTATTCTTTTCTTTTTGATATAACCTCGTCTCAAGGGCCGCCTGCATAGCAATCAATCGTCCTTGGCGCTTCCTACTCCATCGGCTAACACGAGTGCTCCATTCTCCTTGAATATATCTTTCATCATATGAAGAGATTTTTTATTCCTCTGAAATAGCTCTTCCGGTGCTAGAACTAGAATAGGCTATGCTTGGCGAGATCTCAGCTATCGGGCAAAGAATATCTCCAACTATTACAAATACCGGATTTGAGGTGACCACAGGTTGCTTAGGAGGGTCTATTTCAATGACACCATCATTTCATAACTTTTGGATCTGATCTTTAAGAACTCAACAATCTTCTATCGGATGATAAATAACCCGATGGAATTTGTAGTATTTGGGATCTCCTACTCGTCCCACCTCATCTGGTCTCTTAGGTTCGGGAAGCTCGATCAACCCTTGCTCTAATAAAGATGTGAAGAAATCTTCAACATCCTCATTTCGAAAGGTTAGTAGATCTTACTTGCTAGAGTCAGGTTAGTATATCTGACTTTAACAAGTCAGGAATATTCTTTTTCTTTTTGTTCTTTTAGGGTCTTAACATTCCCTTTACCTTTTTCTTTCTCCTTCTCTTTTCCTTTTGCCTGCGCTTTCAGCAATACAGGTGCTTTGTTTGTCTCCACCATTGCAATCGTAGCAGACGTTCCAGCCTTACCCTCTTCCTTCTTCCCTTTCTTTCTCAAAATCTGGGCTTCCGGATCATGTGCTTTTGAACATAGTTCTTCAAAAGTCTTGATTGTTTGAGAAGCCAAGATGTGAGACAACTCATATCTGAAGCAATTGATGCACATCTTAAGTTGTTGCGCTTCGAAGAACTCTTGCTCACAGGAGAGTTCCAGATTTATCCATATGGCGATAAAGTCATCAACAGACTCGTGTTGACGCTGCTTGGCTTCCGTAAATTCTGTCACGCCTACACAAAAGTGGGTACTGTAGAAGTGTTTGTGAAACCGAGCCACAAGACTATCTATCCCAATCAGGGATTAACCCAGGAGGCAGCTTGCTATATCATACAAAGGCATCTCCTTCGAGTGATTGCACAAATTGTCGAAGACATAATGCTCCATTCTTAGAGGTCTCCCCGCAACGGGAAAGAAAGTGTGCCAAGTCTTGCTCTGGGTTGCCCAAAGCGTTGAACATACAGAATTAAGGCATTAGATACCCAGGCGGAAATGGTACACTATCGATCCAAGCCGGATAGGGTTTACGATACCGATAAGATGGACGAGACACGTGGTGATGGAAATCTTGAACGTTCTTGAGAATGAAATCTCGCAGCTCCGTAATACTATTCGGCATTGTTTCATAACCCGGGTAATCTTTAGAAGCCGGATTTACCCCTTTAGTAGATCGTGAGCGGGTCTGGTGAAGTTTAGGGAATTGGCATCATAGGTGGTGGTGGCATTTGGGGTATACTACCCAAAAACGACGGAAGAGGTGCCCCCGTTGGTTGTTGGGTCTGACCAACCACTTGTTGAGCTTGGCCCGCCACTTGTTGGGCTTGATTGTTCACACCAACCATACGTGCCGTCAAATTGGCAACTGAAGCTTCTTTTTCTTCCAATCGCCTCTGCAGTTGTGCCAGCTCTTCCTCTATAGTGTTGTTAGCAGGTGTGGAGGAACAAAGTTTGATGTGGAGGCAGCATCAGCTGCTGCGACCATAACTGACACCGTTTTAGGAAGAAATTCGTCGGATACACTTCTCGGAGATGGAAGTGGAGTGATTTCAGGAGAGATAACCGGGGTAGAAGCCTCCGAGAAAGCTGATGAGGGGATTATCGGGAACTCCTCCTCAGCAAAAATCTTTAGAGAGATTCAAAGGGGTTTGGAGATCAGAGAGAGGGTCCGTAAGGAGAGAGAAAAAGTCCCTCTTGTGCCGGTAGTAGGGAAAGCAGCTGAGATAGAGAGAGCAGTTCTCCCTTAAAGTCCTTTATGGATTTCGAGTCGGGAATAGAGCAGTGGCTTAGATCCCCTGATCGAGTCATGGGGTTTGTTTTTCTCTCGTTCACGTTGATAGCCCGGGTTCCGTTCAAGCTGCTGCAAAAGAATTCGTCGAAGGGGTGGAACGAGCTTACCTTTTAGAGAAAGGGGAAAGGAAGTGTCTGAATGGCAGAAGGCCGGATTGGAAAGTGCGGTTCGCTTTCTATGGAGATATTACATCTCCCTGCCCCGCTCGCTACGTAAAGGAGGGTGGAGTGAAGCTTCCCTTGAACTGGCTAAAAGCCTAGAACTCTATCTGCCAATCACTCTATCTATTATCATTTCGTTCCAGAGCGCGATAGAGTGGTTTTATTCACATTGGATTCTATCCAAGTACCCCTCAGATAGAGAGTAAGAACAGCGCTTTACGAGCCCATGTCTTTTATAAAATCTTTCGTGGTTAGGCTCAATGGAATGGAGGAAGATTGAGGAGGTCAGAGACCCAACCATTGCATTGAGGTTCTACGTTCCACTCTTGTACAGTAAGGATTGCATCCCCCTTCCCTTTCCTTTATGAATTGACCTATATATAGGACAACCGCCTTCGTGATTCAATAAGTTTCGTTCCAGGGCGCTTAGAAAAAGAAAACGCATTTCTTTTCCTTGTAGTACTACGGGCTTGCAACAGCTTCTTCTTCTTCTCTGTATGGAAACTTGCTTCCCCGCGGGGTTTGAGCTAACCGTGACGGATGGAGAAAGTCAGTCGTCTTTGCCCCTCGGGTTATGGGTTCAAGTGGGCGCTTCATCTTCGGATATAGCAGATTGCTAGCTAAATGGAAGGTTTCGTGTTTAGGGGTTAAGCACTTAAAGGAATAGCCGGGTAGTGAGATAGCAAGGAGTAGAATACCAGTCTGACGGGAGACCCGGGGGACCTTCCCGCCCGCTAACCGTGCCACTAGCCTTTACACAGCTGATTAGCCTCTTGGCTGGGCTCCTTCGTTTCTGTTCCCCACCCGGTTCGTACCTGCCTGTGTACTCCCCTCCCGGGGTCATAGCTCTTGATGGCCGGGGAATGGATTAGTTCTAGTTCCGCCTCCAGGGCTTCTGTTAGAGGCTAGCCAGCAGATGGAGAAATGGATAGATATGGAGATGCAGAGTCAGAAGGCTTAGCTTATTGCTTTGAACCTTCGCTTCCACCGGCTTCGAGGCGGAAGAACTCGCCCAGATCCAGTAGTTGCTCCTAATTGCAGGTGATATGCTTCCACAGGTGTTAGAGGAGATGAATAGCTTGCCCTTCGAGGCAACGCCAGCGGTAGAGGGAGAAGTAAAGCAATTAGATCCAGTGGCCTTAGATGGATGCCTTTCGACTGGAAAAGTTGATATACCTCGCCCGCCTTACGAAGACTTTCTAGAATATAATACTAAGGCACCCATATTCACAAACAACTATGTTGTAGTCATGCATGAAGCTGTTTTGACTATAGAACAGAGGATGGAGTAACAATAACATAGAGAAGAGCTGCGCTCTACAGACAAAGTCACCAGGAACGAACAGAGGGAAGGCTCCTCAATAAAAAAACCCGCAGGGTGCCAGTATAGCTGGGGACTCCTCCAATATTTCAGATTTCCATAGATTGACGGTCTTTGCACAAGTTCCCCTTTTTCTCAGAAGCAGAAGGCTCGAGAGACCAGTGGTCGAATAAAGGCAACGAAACGGATAAGACTGACTCCATGAAGATGAAGTAGTACGTCTGTCTACCGGTGAAAAAGGCTTGGACCCATCGATCAATTAGAGAGTTACGTACCCTACAAACTCCACCAGCTTAGAATTAGAACGGCTGGACTCCTTCGACCGATCCTGGATCTGGTCTGACCTTTCTAGCCACCGCTCACATAGCATAGGGGACCAGCCCAGCCCCATAGAAAGCACTCGCAAGAAGGAATGACTGCTATTCTAATATAAGACTTGCTGCTCCGACGAGATACCATTCACTGTTGGTCAAGAAGGATTCTACCCGCTCAAGACCAACTACCCAGCAACGAGATGTTCTGAGACAAGTGAATGCACCCGGTACTGCCTTAACCGAGGCTATTGCCTTCTTTGGTCGACTCTCCTTTTCCCCTGCCATCTAAGTCTATTCTCTTTCTTCGCTCACAGGAAGTTGACTTGCTTGTGAATAGCCTTAGCGACTTTACTAATCAGGGTCACTTCACTGTCCTACTGGCAAGATAGATTAAGACTTAATATTCCAACCTCTTTTTCTTCACTCTCTGTAAGAGGTATAGAAGAGTTGACCTTTACTAAATCAAGCTAGGGATTCATGACTAGCTAACAAACCTCTCCCCTATGGTCGAGGTACAAGTAACCTCCGTACCTTACTTAGTCTTTTACTTTTTAACTAGATAGAAGGAGAGGGGATAGTCTCCCGCAGGTATGAAATCACTTGAGTGGCTACCTTTGCCTGATTTCATTCCATTCTCTATTTCAGGAGCGATAGCAGCTGAAGCTTTAGGCTACTTGTACCTCTCCTTGGCAGTCGAGTATTGTAAGTAAGCGCACAAGCAGTTAGAATTTCAGCCCCAAAGTCCCTCTTCTCCTTACCAGTTACCAGTCGAGCGTGAACTTACTCGCGTTAGGAGAGGTATGAAATTCTCGACCGCTAGGAGAGGGTTTAGAACAGCAGCTAGTTGTTGCTTTTTTGGTCCCTTCCCCTACTATCTATAAGGCCTAGGGTTCAATAAGATTGATTGCAATTGGAATCGAAGTCATGTCACTATTAATATTGATTGAATCAGGGCGAGCTCACAAAACAAAATAGCTATTTCTTCTTTAGCCGGGCTGCCTTTTCTAGACCTCATTAGGGAGAGGGAATAGTTTGAGTTTTCTTTATTTCCGGAAAGAAGAAAGCAGGAACGGAGAAAGCTCGAGCTTTGCGAAGAGGGTTGTTTGGCTTAGTAATCAATTCCTTAGTGCTTGCTTGGGCTAAGGTTTGAAGACCAAAGGGAAGAGGTAACTATGTAGGCTCGACTTACCGGTAATCTTTCTCTTTCTTTCCTTCCTTCTCCCGGGCGTATCTATCGATACTGGTACAGTGTCTTTCGCTTTCTTAGCACTTCTGTCTGTCTTAGCTTAGCTTAGTTCCATAGCCTAACTATGGGTCTCGGTCTCAACACGCTTTTCTTCTCCTCTGACTGAAGCAAGCAAACAATTGAATTGAATTGAAATTGCGTAAATAGATTCGGATTCTGTGCCTTTAACTCATGTTCATTAACCTGATCGTGCATTCACTAGCCTAGGGGAAAGATAGAGTGATCTCATCTCGCATAAGTCGAATTGCGTAAGTGATCACTAAACGTCTTTAGCGCTTTAGTTTGATTGCAGCATCCCTTTGATTGCTGGAGAGCGGCGCGAACAGATATTCAATTCAGTAATCCGTTTTTAGATTGGAGGGGGACTAGCCCAGCGGGGTCAAATTCAACCCTACGGCCTTAGACGGGCCAACGAATTTAATTTAATAGTGGCTCGAACTCAAAGGTTGGCTGAGACGGGATAGGCAACGGGGCTGGCAAGGTGGGTTGGTCAGAAGAAAATATGCTTTAGCTGTAAGCTGCTGCCCTATCAGATCAAGAGGGAAGGGAATTCCTTTTTTCTCGTTCGTCCCACTGCCACCAGCAAAGCAAATAAATCCTCTGCTTCTGAATCACGGGATCGCGAAAGAAAAGAAAGGGACTTCGGAGCCGAAGCCCCCTTGTAAGAAAAGCGTAGCGAACCCGGCATTGAGTATTTTTTTTCACTTCACTATGCTAACGCTAACGGTCGGTCAATCTCTGATGGAAGGAGCTCCCCGGCCAGTCCCCCCGCCCCGCGCAAGGACTCTAAGGCGTAACCTATAGCCGGCACTGCCTGCCAATGAATGTTCTCTCAGACAGACCTAGCAGCGTGCCCACTGACGTACTATCGAACTCCCTTAACTGGGTTGGGTCCCATCCCGCATCAGAGGTTTCCCTTTTGACGCCTAGTAGCTCAATCCTTGCAGAGAATCAAAGAAAATCCAATTCAAATTGCGTAAGTGATCACTAAACCTTCGTTTGCTCTAACGCTATTCCTTTTCTTGCTGGGAGAGGCCAACGACTATAGTTGCCTTAGGAAAGCAACCTATCTTATAGCGCCTTATTAGTATCGCGTCTAGGTGGGGCGGGCCCCATTTGGATGAGTCCCTTCCCCCTGTCTCTATAAGGCTGTAAGGAATAGAAGAGTTTACTATGAAATAGATATGAAATCTTATCTATGAAATAGAATTATATTAGATATGAAATAATGCGATACTTGTTCTAATAGATTCAATATGAAATACTTGATTCTATTATTCTCTCTATTCCAGAAACGGGAAGTTAGAAGCTCGAGCTAAGCTTTCTTTCCTCTATATGTATGTGCTACTTGGCAGATCTTCAAACCTGACTTCTTATACGGCTGAGGGGGAACTTTTTTCAGATCGCGGAGCCTATGCGAAGAAAGCGGGGTAGGAGGAATTGGTCAACTCATCAGGCTCATGACCTGAAGATAGCAGGTTCAAATCCTGTCCCCGCCTGAGGCCGTAGTCAGCCTCAATCTTTCTGATTCGTAAGTAAGTCAGTGAGTGCTTTCCTTTTCCCATGTCTTTTTTGGTTAACAACCAGCAACCACATATATAGTCAAAACACTAGTCCTACAGGCTTGACGGAGTTCAGTCTGTCTGGACGGAAGAATGAAATGAGGAATGTTATGAACGATTTGTTACCTTTTTCTCGTCATTCCATCTCCATCCGAGTTTCATATTTGTGCTGGGGTGTCTCGCGGGGTTTTTCATAAATCGTAGCTGGAAACACCATTTCACCTTACTCTCGGGTAATTATGGACCACAACATAAAATTGGGGTACCCGATGGAAGGTGGATACGGTTGGAATGGAATTTGGGTAAGACCCCTTTTTCCTCCAGCTCCCGCAGACCCCCTAAGAAGGCACCGGACACCGCTCCGGGTCGAAGTAAGATCCTTGCGTTGACCCTTTCCTGAACCAGAACCATGGGGGTAGGAAAACAAAGGACATAAAAATGGAATGTCCTCTCAATAACAATAAAAAAATGAGGGTTTTCCGGACGCGCGGGAGTTTGCTTGTTGGGAGATGAGTGAAAAGCCAGGGATGGCTTGGTAAGCAAGCAATCAGTTAAATGTAGGGAGTGTGGGTGGGTGCTTATTCAATACAACCGGTGAGCCGCTTTCCGCTTGAAGTGAGGAGACGGGAGCTAGCGAGCTCAGGTTGTCTCTCGACCAGACAGAGGATCGAGAGGGAGTCCAGAGAGAGGGCCCTTTGAGGCGGCTTGGCCCTTGTCACGCAGATGTAGTAAGGAGGTTCCTTAATCCTTACGAACTGCGATATCAAAGCAACTCTATTGTGGGAACATTAGGCTTGATCAAAGCCGTGCCAGTTCGAGTCTGGCGAGTTGCAGAAAAAATAGAGAAGAAAAAGAAGATTCAAAATTGCGTTGCGTATAGAGAGATGAGCTGATAGAAAGTGTTCTTTTATGCTATTCGACTTCTACGAGATGGGATCAGGGATATCACTCTATCTTTTCCCTAAGCTGTTGGTTGCCCGAAGGTCTTCCCCGGCAAGATAGGTGGACTTTCCGTATCTTGTTGGAGCTAGTACAGGATTCACCTCGCTGAGTCTCTTTGCATCCATGGCTGAATGGTTAAAGGGCCCACCTAAGAAAGAGGCTAATTCGTAGGTTCGATTCCTGCTGGATGCACGCCAATGGGACCCTCCAATAAGTCTATTGGAATTGGCTCTGTATCAATGGAATCTCATCATCCATTAGGCGAATTATACTACTAAGTGATTCTTTTGGTGAAGGCGAAAGCCCCTACCCTAGGAGGATAGCCCATGTGTATATAAAATTCTCAAGGATGAAATGAGAACCAGAGGGCCAAACTTTAGCATTCTCCGCATTTCAAGTGTTCTTTCTCGGAAACCTACTCCTTTAATGAATTAGGTACGGGGGGCAAAAACCATAAGAATGGGGTTGGGTGGTTCCGGCTTAACGCTTGCCGCTGGGGGGCGAGGGAGGAATGTAATGACTCTAAACCTTCCATCATTCGGGTCGCCCGTCACGATGCTTACTCCTTCTCGTGACCTGACCTTACTCTTTCACTGTTCCGAAAGAGCCGGTCTTTGAGTATTGAATATATGGATGTGGACATGTCACGGAGTCGGGTGGATCCTCCTGGTCGTTCCGGTAGATCCGGTGGTGGGGTTGGAAGATTTTTACTTTTTCTTTTGCGGACTCGCTCAATCAAAAACCTGGGCACCCATTAAGATAAGATCTAGACGAATTAGGCGGATAGGCGGTCGGAAAGATTAGTGCTGATCGACAGAGTTATCCGAAAGCGAAAAGAAAAAAGAAGGAGAAAGCTCGAGTCCCTACGACGCTACCTCCTCCCCTCTCCCCCCGCAGAGAGGTGAAATCTGAGACAAGAGCAGACATAATTTTTCCTTTATATTGATCTTGTATATCAAGATATTAAGTATGAAAGGGGATCCCCTAATGCCCATATTAGCGAAATCTGACTCAATGGGAACTTCACTCAAAGCTGTGGAAGGGTATGCCCCAGAATAGTGCTTTCGGCTAGAACATCATTAACGAAAGAGCGATCTATGCTTTAGAGAAAAGTAAACTCTTTTGATTACCATATTCCCATGATTCCATAATCATAATACAGGAACATCCAGTAGATCTCATGATTCTGCAGCCTAGAAGTAAATAATTTAGTTATTCAATTATTTCGGGGAGGCTGGCCACAGCCCTAGCTGTCATAGATTGTCGCTCCAGACAAATGCAAATCTTTAATGGAATCCACTCATTCACCTCTGGTTTTTGTTCGGGATCAGAAGCGTCAATATGGGCATGCGTGTCTCTGCCGCTTTCTTCCGGTATAGAGAAAGACAGGGGACACACGAAACAAGATAACTATTCGCTACCAAAAGTCTTCCCCCGTCTCCTGAATCAAGAGAGGATCACATAACATTATGAAATGATCCTACGGCAATTATGCCAACCCGAAACCATACTCAGAAAGAGATTCATCCTACAGCGCTAAAGTGCCATCGCCCGCCAGAGATAGACTCCAGAATGATTCAGAGTTCGGACTTGTTAGTATTGAATTGGAATCAAGACAAAAATGCTTCTTCTATAGAAGAGGTTCGGTGGGAGGATTAACCAAGACGAATTTCTAATTTCATTACCACCAGCAAGACCACTAACTAGCAGCGAAAGGTGGAATAGCAAGCGCTACGCCCCTTATTATTCTATTTTTATGATTCGAGAAAACCTTGGATTTTCAATTGAACCCGCTTACGGACTTGAGTTGCTACAACTGGAAAAGGGAGCACAGGTTTGCTTCTCTGAAGCCTAGAATCGTCCTCTTGCGCCATTACAACTTCAAGAAAGAAGGCCCCCTTGCACTAATTAATACGAAATATTTTAAGGAAGAAGAAAGAAGGTCAGGGAAGGTTCCGAGAAAGACAAATCCAATCAAGATGAATCTCAGAGGGGTAGGGGGAGACAGGTAAGTCTTGGATTTGAAGCTATCTCATTCATAGGCGGTCAAGTGACCGCTATACATAGTCTCATTACTCTGGGTAAATGGGGCACCAGTCGGTGTGTGCAGCCACTTAATGAGGAGGAATATGTTACCAGAAAAGCGCTTTAGTCACCGATTCTTCAGTAAGTTCGCCCTTTTCATATCGATTTATAGTTGAAGAAGAATCGCCCGTTCGTTGGCACGTCTATTCTATACGGGGTCGCTATTGCCCATAAGGAGTGGAAGAGAGACAGAGTTCAGGTAAAATCTCCTCTTCCCGGGTGTTGTTCAGTCTTTTGGTATGCGGCAGTTGTTTCGGCACCTCTCACTTCTTCTCCGTAGGTAGCTAGCAGTTCTTCTTTTATTACAATAATATATTCACTATATAGATTTTACTTTATTTAATCGAATGCCGTGGACCAGCCTCGCATGTCTAAGCAGGGTCTGCACTACTACTGTCAACAGGAGGAGGCGCAGATGAATTGCCAGTGTTAAGCATATAGACGAGTTCATCGATATTCACTCTATGACCAGAATTGCTTAGGGCACGAGCTGGGCTCGAACCAGCACTTTCCAGATCCGGTAAGTCGAAGAGCACCCGAGATGATTATATATAATAATATAAACCTCCCTACCGAGGGTTTGTACAAAAAACAAAAAGAAATCGAGAATATCTTAAGAAGATGTGAGACTGCCTTTAGGAATTTCATCAATTGTGATGGGGAGGGATTGAATCTGCTATGAATGCTAACTCCGAAGCAACAATTGCGTTAGTGGTGGGTATGTTTGGTCAGTTAGCTGTTGGACTAGCGCCCCTGCAGGTAGCGCTTCGGGGAGCTCTTACCCATCCCAAAGTTCACGGGTTATGACCGGACATAAAAGAAGGTTTAGGTTTCCAGTTTTCCTAATCCGAGTGCTAGCTCGTGCAATCAATATCTCCTCACTCCCATGCGCTACGAGCTGCCGTAAGCCTTGTTGCACGAGTACTGTATCACAAGTACACTACCGAGTACCACGAGTACACTAAAGGAACTACAAGCAGAAATCAATAGTCGACTTAAATTAATATATTGCGTAAGAGAAAGAGATTGATAGTCAGTCTCTTGAGCGGCCGAGAATCTTATGTCAAAAGGACCAACGAGGATGAAGGAGGAGCAGGAGGAGGAGTAGGAGCTAGCTTAGTAGGGGCGGAATCGAAGCGAAGAAATTCTGAGTTCATGCCACGACGATCTTATGGAAGGGCAGTTTTGTTGATGCATTCCTGTGAGAATGAAGAAGAAGACAGACCCTCTTTTGAACAGGAAAATTTGGTCACGTAGATCTTCTATTTTGCCGAAATTCGTTAATTGCTCCGTACGAATTTACAATGGAAAAAGTCCTGTTCGTTGTAAGATCACTGAAGGAAAAGTTGGTCATAAATTTGGAGAGTTTGCTTCTACACGGAAACGAAGACTTTCGAGAACAAATATTAAAGCGGGAAGAAAAAAGGAGAAAAAGTAAAAATAAGGCGCATATGGCACGAAAAGGAAATCCGATTTCGGTAAGTCCTCGAATGTCTAATTTTTTGGTCAGAATTTCGATCCTTGTCTTAATCCTTTTTTTCCCCACCGTTGCTCTTTGTTCTCTCTTGTACTCGGCTTTGATTTGAGTCTGATTTGGCTCAAACTGAAATCCATGCTCCTGGGGAGATCGTTCCGCTTCCTCTTTAGTCGGCTTCTTGGTTGGGAGTGGGTCGCAAGTCCATTTCTCATTCTTGTTTTTTTGGTTTTGCTCTCATTTCTGGGGGGGGGAGAGCGTCAGCATGATGATGGCCCCATCCGGAGGGGAGGGTGGAAGCGGCGCCGGTCCCTCGCAGCGCCGGGGGCATATCGATCTCACCCTTCCCCCTGGCTCCGGGGACGAGCTCTCCGACCTTGTCGCGGAGCTCGATCAAGCGGAGAGGGAGATTCGCCGCTTGAGTGAATCCCGGATCGAATCCACAGAAGATCTTGAGGCCAGACCAACAAATATTAGCGCGCCTCAGACGTTTCTTGACGAAGTCGACAGCCGGTTGGAGCAAGCCCGAGAAATAGATCGGGTTCGTGACAACGAACGTGCTCGACTACGGGAGGAGCTTGATGCCCAAATGGCACCTTTTATTCAGAGAATTCAGGCGGCCGAGCTCGCAGCTGAAAGGCGGGCGAAAGCCGTCGAAGTTCCAACGTTGCTAGTCAACAAATCCAGGCCCAAGAACAATATTTAAAACTGTGGGACGAGGTGCGCAGCGAGAAGAAATAAGGGTCGAAGTTTAGACCGCTCACAGTAGTTCTACCTAATAGAAAAGATCATCAGAGAGGAGACAACCCATTTATGATTCCAGCCGAGAAGACTAGTAAAAGGAAAGAATCAAGAATGTCATATATGTCAGGAGCTAGATCAGTTGCCGATGAACAATGCCTCAAAAAAAAATTGATGGAATTGGACCGGCCATTCAGGTTCGTTATCGATTAGGTATCAGTGGGAAGATAAAGATAAAAGAGTTAACTAAGTATCAGATCGACCAATTGAACAAATGATAGGTCAAGATCATGTTGTTCATTGGGAATTGAAGAGGGGAGAACGAGCAGACATCGAACGATTCATTTCTATTTCTTGTTATCGTGGAATTCGTCATCAAGATGGATCGCCCTTACGCGGTCAACGAACTCATACTAATGCTAGGACTTGTGCGAATTCGGAAATGAAAGAAGTCTACCGAAAGCCCTTGGTACTTGTCTGATCAATCACACTAATAGCTTCAATAGTTCACTGAAATTTTTTTTCTTTCTGGTATTTCACCGGTTACTAATCCAGTATACGTATAGTAGGCCTCCTTCGCCACTCCACTAGTGGCTCGGCTTGGTCTCGCTCCCTTCGCCCGCCTATCGTATCGACTCGGCTTCGTCCTAGAAGCTACTGCTTCCGCCTCTCTAGCTTCGCTATCGCTCATGACTGGTATATGGATCTCTCTATGTAGTGGTCGGCCTTCTAGAAGCTTCGCCAGAAGCGACTAGTCGCTTCCCGAATGCCTCCTTCCTTGCCGCCAACGCACGATACTAGGAGAGTAAGCCCTAAAGGCCTTGCTTGCATTCTAGAAACGGTAGCTTTCTTTCGCGCCCTTCCTGCCTGCTGAAATTGATGTGAATGATCGGGTCTTCAAATCCTATTCAGTCTGATTAGATATGTCACTGAAACAATCCGTTCTGTCTCTGTTTTATTTTCGGGTTCGGTCAGGAGGGACAAAAGAGAGATGCTTTCTATCAGTCAAAAGCGGATACCGCCCCCCCTCATGCTCCCACGGTCCGCTTGCCCGAGGAATAGAAAGGGAGGACCGGGGGCAAGAGCAAGTTGGGTTGGGGTATAGAGCCGTAAGCGCGGTGGGGGGGTGACAGAGGACGTGCTCGTACGGTTCAAAGAAGGGTATGATCAACTCGTTGATTGTTGGGAACTTTCACTCCTCTATATTCGAAATATGCCTTTTCTAGGAGCATTACGATCTGCAGCTCAAATGGTCTCTTATGACGTCTCTATTGGTCTTATTCTTATTGTGCGCCTTGTGAGCGCGTTTGGATCCGCGAAGGCAATCGCTCGATGTTCCCCTAACCCAACCCGGGAACGGACCCGGAGGGAACCGCAGCATGGGGGAATGTCCGCGTCTCGTCGCAAGGCTCATTTTTTGTTTTGGGTCATAGGGCGGGCGGCTTTATCTGATCAAGGGCCGGGGCACAAGGGTCCTGGTACTATCCAGGTGCGAAGAACCCCGGAGGTGACTGCAATGAGCAGAAATCTCACTCACCGGCCTAAACGACGAGCAAACACTCGAACGTGAGAGCAAGGGATCACCTAACGAATGGACGAGCTCCAAGGAGGGAGGAAAGAGGAAGGCAAGAACCATGCTTTCAGAGAAGTGGCGGTCCGAATCTTATCTGAACTGCGAGAATAACTGACTAAGCCATGCCATAAGGGTCATTCTCCAAACGGGACGGGGCCAAGCCTTTAGGTTGTTTAAGTAGGTTGGGTGACAGATCGGCCATAGGGAGTACTCCGGGATTATAAACCAGGGCAACCAATGTCGAGCATACGACGATGCCGCCCGTTTTCATTTCGTGGAAGTCCCCGGCAGAGGAAAGGGCTGTAGGTGATGGCGCGTTCTGCTTCTTATCTAGAGAGGGGCGCTGAAATCGTTCCTATTGGGTCGTGCAGCTGGTATAGATGAATAAAGGCGGGCCGCTTGAACGGGACCCTATTATCTTAATAGGCGGCAAAGCTGAATAGGAAAGGGGCCGAGCTGACTGATGAGTGCCTTTTTAGCCTTTAAAAAAAGGGCTCTCATGTGAAGCTAACATGGGCTGGCTACATACAAGTATAGCCAAATCAAGATGAGACGTGACGGACGGTCAGAGGCCGCAGCGGGACTCTCATAGGAAAGCCCGCCCCCGCTAGCTAACATAGAAATATATTCCCGGATAGCAAAAGTCTCTATGTGAATCTCTTCCCGACCAGGCCAGGCCGAATCGGGCCACCACTTGGGATGGGAATGGCTCAGCCCATATGCATCATTTGATGAAAGCACTCCAGTCCAGTCGCTTCCTCGAAGTGGCTTGTCAACCACGCTTTCCCTCCCTCAAAACAATGCTCCTCACCAACCTTAACGGCCTTGGGTTGGGGCAAGACAGCAATGAGTAGTTCGCTCCAGGACCCCACCCCCGCGAGAGCAGGATGCCGGCCGAGATGGAGCTGGGAGCCAACCTAGACTTTCCTGGGGCTTGCCTTGCCCCAACATCTAAATAAAATGCGGGCGCCGAAAAGGAACCAGCCCAGCCTCTTCAAGAAAGCTTTGCTTGGTAGGCGCTGCCTATTCACTCGGACAATGCTCTAAACACGAAAGTGTGACCTTCTCCCATGCTGAGTCACAGGCAGCGCCTCGGAAAGCGCGGACGAGCCACATGCAGGGAAACTTGCACGTGTGGTTCTGGCCGGGGGACCCCGGTATACTGTACTAATATGTGTAGGTCCCCGTAATTCGAGTGAGATTGTCCATGGCGCAAAAGCAGATATGGTCCGGTATTCCCTTGTTCCCTGTATTGGTTATGTTCTTCATTTCTTGTCTAGCAGAAACTAATCGAGCTCCGTTTGATCTCCCAGAAGCGGAAGCTGAATCAGTTGCAGGCTATAATGTAGAATATGCGCGGGGATGCGATCCTTAATAGTCCACTGTTGGCGGAAGCCAATGTCCCGGGGTCCCGGGACTCATTCTGACTGAAACAAGGGGTGGGTCTTTACCAACTTTAAAATCGAAGATTTTAGGTAAGCCAAAAAACGTGAGCAACAAGCAACGGATTTAGCGCACTAGCTCTCAAGCCCTCTCCTTACGTCGAGCAGCTCCGCACGTTGTGCGTTAGCCGCACAGTAGTTTGATTGCTCCCCTACGCGAGCCTTATTGAAAAGGCCCCTTACTATAGAACAAAGCAAGGGATTGAGCTTTAGAAAGCCGTTGCTTGTTTAGCACAAGCACTAAGTAAGAAACCCACCTTATTGAAAACTCAAGTAAAGCCTTAATATATATGTATTCTATTAATGCGCTCAAGCATGCGAAGAAAGCAACAAGCGTTCAAGCCCTCTCCTACGTCGAGCTGCTCCGCTCCTTTCTATGTTATTAGTAAAGAGCTTTTCTTGCTTGTTTAGTAAAGTCACGCTTTTCATTTTTATAGGAGTAGGTGCTTGCTGGGGCAGGGCACTCTTCATTCGAAACTAATGAATGTCGGGTCGGGGGTTTCTGCCTTGTTATCAAAAAGGGAGTTGGGTAAAGCAAACTCCCTCCTTGGACGAGCACGGGGCTTAGTCAAGTAGAACCGGGTTGCGCTGCTTGATGCTCCGATCGAAACAAATCAGTGGGGCCATGCCGGTACGACTGAATATGCGTTAAAAAGGTCAATCCCTCCCCTACGACACCAAAAAAAACCGGGCCGAACTTCTAACAGCCCGCCCGCTTCCATAGAACAATATCGCGGCAACGTAGACCTAAGTGGTCATATTGGATCTTTGGGAACCATCACAAGTACGGCCGGCCTATATTTAAACGAGAATGCCGTGTCGTCCAGCGGAGCCTAGAAGAAGGTGACTCGCGCAGACAGCTGACTTCTTTTCAATAGAAAGGAATAGCCAAACCAACCCAGCTGGCTGGTCAATCTCAGAGATCTTATCGGCCGGCAAACCGGAGACGGACGACCACGGTCCCGACCTTACCAGCACCGGAGGTGTACTAATCAATGAACCCCCGAAACCTACTTTCTTTTCTGACAAAATCAACCCCGGTCACGACATGTTGTTGATATTGATTGAGTTTGAGGGACTTTCCGCTGACTAAATCCATCCATAAACCTAGACCCCGGTAACCTTCGTAACCAAAGCGTCAAGACAACAAAGGTCACCTTTGGGATTCTTAAGTAGGGGGCAAAGAGGAGCACGTAGGAATGCCGACCACTACATAAGCCACTGGTGGCTGAGAGAAAGCGAGCAGCACCTTGTATAGGTTGGGCGGAGCTTGAAGAAGCGAGCCCCTATCAGAGAAAAGCCATTTGCGCGCTAGCCTAGCTAGCTAGCGTTTTTCAGCTGGCTGTTATGTTAGTTGTAGCGCGCCTTCCCTCCTTATCTCACTTCGGAAAGATTTCGCAGTATTTTCTTATGATGACCTGGTCGAGAGAGTACGATACATCGGTGTAAAAGATTGAGTGGGATCTGTGAGGTTGGTTATAGTAAGGCCTGGCCGGAAGTGTTCTTGCCTCTATCATTAGCTCGGGTAATCGCCGTTTCTGGTGTTTCAGTCACCTTTCCATGGCTCCCTTAATTATGTGCTAGGAATTTCCCTATTGAGTAATGGGAAGCGGGCTAGTCCCCGAAAATGCTCGTTCTTTTGTCGTTGGGGTGTTAATTAAAAAGCCAGGGCCAAAATAGCCCAAGGCCCGCAGACGTAGGAAGGCTTTTCTCGCCTTCCGAACTGCGTCACCAAAAGCGACTCCGAATGACGGAACTACAGGGGCGTGATTCCGATTCCGAGGTGGAACCGGATATGTAGGCAAGTCTTTTCCAAGAAAGAATAAAAGGCAGAAGAATTGGGTTTCACACCCAGAAAAAGAAAAAGATTTACCTACCCGCTTTCGTGCCTAAAATCCCGACTTTAAAAAGCGTGATAACTGGGTTGGCTTTCAAAGAGAGAGACTCTCACTGGATTGCTTGCTCAGTTCCTCAATCAAACTGCTTTCCCCATTTTACTTCCTGACATTTTCAAGAGTCCGTCCTGCTTACCCGCTTCAACTTCAAAGAGGATTTCTCACGGGATTGGTGTAACTGTCTTTCTCCCACTCGATGGATTGCTCCTATGACCTAGCTGTCTTACTCGCTGTCTAGCCCGCTCTCCCTTACTTTATTTTTTATCCCTAGCTTTAAGGAGGGAGAGGCTGACCCCTAAAACTAGATGGCAGAAGTGGATGGACTTTGCACTATAACTTCCTCAATGGCTTCCACTTCATCCCTTTTGCCGCAAAGACAGAAGGCATGAAGGGGGCTGGCCTTAACCTACTTGCTTGATTTTCTCCCAATGGTTACTCTAGATCTAAGGTACCTACCAGGCCGAAAGGAAAGCAACGAAAACTGCATCGAAAGCATTAGGATAAGCAGCGACAAGGACTGAAACTAGAGGAGCTAAGAATATAAAGAAATGAATTCAGCAATGAAAGGGAATGGAACTCTAAAAAGCATTCCTAGGAACTTCGAAGAGTCCTGCTATCCGCTATCAATAGCTTTAGACCCTCTAGATACTAGAATCTTTGAAAAGGAAAGCACTCAAAATGGGGAATGAAATAACTGAGACTGACTCTTTATAGAAAGAGAGATTTACAAACTCAATCTCCATCTTACCTGCTTTTCAATATCTATCTTACCTTCTTCCCTAAGAGACTTCAAGGCCTAAAAGAAAAATAAAAAGAGATTTCATTCCTTACTCTAACAAGTAAGTGATAAAACCTTGAAAACAGAAGGCATATTATATCATTGCTATCCGAAAAGGAGGAGGTAACAATAGCATTAGCCGTAGCTGTCACTGGTCTTTCTATCTTTCTTTCTTTTGTTTGCAGGAAAAATCATTCAAAATCCCGTTAAAGACAAGTTCCCGCCTGCGCGAGGGCCTTACTCCTCAGATGTCCTAAAAAGGAGGGCTCTTGAAGGCTGATCTTGGGCAGCCTATGAATTCATCTCAACCCTATCTACGTCACATTCAAGGTCGATTAATTGGCTTATTTGAATGCCGAAAAACCGACTTTTCGATGCTTGAAGTATGGGACACTAAACTAAAGCGTTCATAAAACGAATAATGATCGATCGTAGATTTTAGTTTCCGCGTAAGCCCTAGTTACTCACCTTCCTCTCTTTCCTTGCCTAGAAGTCTTCGGCAGGCTTTCCATCTTAATAAATCCACACTCAAATTATGACACCTAAAACGCTTTGAAATTCAGCACCACCAGAATCGGAGACAAGAGACTTAGGTATAGAAATATCTAACACAAGATCTGTCACGACCTGATGATATACGGACGCAACCTTCCTATCAGCGGATACATAGTCATCGCCTAGGATAGCGTACCTGTCAAAATATCTGCCCGGATACACCTTCTCTGCACAATACTGAAGCACTAAATGGTGACTCAGTTTGGTTAGCTACTTCCCTCAGTGGGGATAAGGAATTTCAGAAAAGAAAACGTAAAAAGCAAGATAAGAGGAATCAGTCTATTCTTTGCTTTGGGACTGAACAAATATTAATATTAAAGCTAAGCGAGGCGAGTCCTAAAAGTAAAATAAAACTCTTAAGATTGAGTGAAGTGACCCCCATATTAGTAGGGGGACTAATGGGGCACGAACGAGAAAAACAGTCTTAATTAACCCCGGAGGAGAGTGAAGGGACCAAACAAGCACCGGAGTGAGCGCAACAAGCAACGGCCAGAGCGCACGTTAGCGAAACGGCTTGATAGCGTTAAATCATTCCCTCTGCTCTTGGGGAAGTTTCCCCCGATAACGGAATAGGCTTTAGCTGTAGGACAGTGAAGAGGTAGGCTTTCAGACCTCTCCTTTCAGTCGAGTAAGTAAAATCTCATTGCTATGAGGTATGAAGAGCTCGGGCTGGGGCTGCTGTCTTAGCTTAGCTCCTCTCGCTATAGGATTTCTTTAAATAGTGACATGACTTCTCTTCCTTAGCTTAGCAGCTAAGTAATTAAAAACCAAGCTTACGCTTGCTATTCAAAAGCTGTAAGAAGATAGCTTACGCTTGCTATTCTCTTCATTGCATGTATTGGAGGGAAGGGCGTATCAGCTCCCGGTGGAAAAATCCCTCTATTCCTTGGCAGGAATAGAGTACATACTCTTTTGTCGACCTTACTCGGGCGAATTCGGTGCTATCGTCTGTCTATAAATAGTGGATCATGGCGAAATTAACAGCATCAAAGCATTCAAACGAAGAAGGACCTCCTGAGATGGGAGGCGGCGGTAGAAGGTTTCATATGGTTTTTGTGCCCTTCCTTCCTCTCCCGTGGTTGAGAACCCTTGCCTGAAACTAGGGTCTCTTGACCACCTCTTCTACCACGAGCGTGTCTAGAAGTTAAAGAGGGTGTCCTATCTGCCTTAGATTACGCCCATGACCAATGGTATTCTTCTCCGATCTGGGATGAAGAGGAGCGCTTTGACCTATCCCTCTTCTTCTCTGGATATCGGGACCCTTTACTTGTCCTTCGAAGAATCCCTCACTGACGAACTTGTGGCCTCCGACTCTTATCCTTGGCCCTATTCTTCTTGGACATTTGTGCTAACTGGGTGAGGATGCTGGTTACCTGGTTCTCAAATCGGGTATTGAACCGTCTCTCCCTTCTGCTGCAACCTTTGCCTCTATCTCTACTTCTGGGTCTCGATCTCGAACTCAAACTGATGCCTAGCTATTATTCTAGATGCTGAGACGCGGGGGACATGATACTGACGGCCGGGGACCGCTGAAAGATCATCTGATCTATCTTCCTTTGACTTCCCCCCTTAATTAAGGAGTATAGTAAGGCCCCCAACAGGGTCAATGCCATGCAGCCAATTCCCTGTGTTAAGCATATGGGCTCTGAAGCCCAGTGAGCACTTTCAGACGACTGCCTGAATCAAATAGGAGGGCAGGACCATCTTTCACTCTACTTAGATGAAGCCTCTGAATCCAGATCGAAGAAAGTCTTTAGGATCGACTTAGGCCCAGGGATTGGAGTTGAGAATCTATAGTTGATGCTTCCTCCGCTACGCTAATAGCCCCTTGAACACAAGTCAGGCTGGGGCAAACAAAGCCCTATCCATTGAATCTCGCAAACGGCCGTCAAAGGGCAGGCTCGGAAATCCTTCTTTCGTAACCAAGAATAGCAGTCTTTAAAGCCTTATAGAATAGAAAGCGCTTTAACCATAGCTTCCAGTCCTCGTTTGGCCGGGCAGGTAGATGAGGTGAGAGGTTTCAAACGAAAGTTTGAAGATTGGCTTGGTGTTCAGTCTACTTGAGTAGAAGTTCGAAAATCATCTGGTTCACTGTATAGTATAACTCAGAAAGTATTCTGTGTTTAAGGCTAAATATAAAGAAAAGATATATCAGCAGTTCCTTTTGTAAGCTAAGCCACCTTACTACCTCAGTAATTTTGATTTACCGTTCCTGCGTAGCTTCTGGCATTTATATTCCGTCTGCTTGGGGATAAGGCCTCTCTCTTGGGTTTAACTACCGGTTGGGGTTAAGTCAATGGACTCAACCTGTTATATTCACTAAATCAACAAGATCCTGACTGGCTAATTTGGGTCAGGAGCTGCTCCTTCGAACACCTCCCGCGGGTCGATCCGCCTATTATCGAAGCCAGCGTCAAGTGGGTTCTTCAGCGCAAGGAAATCTTCGATATAGAAACTGCCATGGAGGGACTCATCCTCGAACTTCAGCCTCTGGCACTCAATCGCTAGCCTTTCACATTCTTCTGTCATAGTTTGGAATAAGATTGCGTTGAGCAAGGATCCTCTGGTTTAGGTCGTCAAAAGTAAGCTGAAGAGCATTCTTCCTTGCTTTCTCCAGCTTGACCTTCCATTTATTTTGCATTTGCAGACATCAGTGCTGCGTTTTTCCCCCTGAAGTTTTTCCGTCGCCATTTCGTACCGAGTTCTGCTTCTGCACGGATATCCTCTGGGTCGTCCTCATCCGTATTGGCAAGTCCGGGCCTTATAAGTAAGGTGCCCTAAATCCTTTCGATCGTGCCTGGTAGGATATGATATTCCTCATTAGTGTAGTTCCCTGAGGCAAGGTATGTAGTTTCATAAAAGAATTACGGGAATGGAATTCAGGCTGAAAAGCGCGAGACACAGAGTCAGGGGTTTACAGAAAGTGGAATGGATAAAGAAACAAAGAACCACCAGCGGCTCCACCGAGTTTGCCCGGTAGCCTACCAGTGAGAACTACTAGGCGGGAAGGGATCTAGTCGAATTCAAGCAAAAGAATACGTCGAACCCATGCATGCTACAAGAAAGCTTGTATTTCCGTCTGGGCCAATAGATGTAACTGGCACCTTTCAGGTCGAGTCTGAAGCCATTTCTAATGAAAAAAGGTTCAGGTGGAAAGACTTTCAAACTACGCATCCCACGGATCGTCAAAGTGGAAGAAGCTTCTTTTCAGCCTTGTTCTCTGTTTCGTGGTCAAAGCTAGTCTTGTCGGGACTAGGAGCTCACTAGGCTTGACCGTGGGAAATTGACTTATTAAAGATAAAGAAAGAATGACGTAGGTAGATAGAAGTTTTAGGAGTACCCGTCGAAGGGGAAATTCATCATTTAGAAAAGATCCGATACCAAGTGACAGCGCACTAGCTGGTCGGTGTGAATGAGAAATAAGTGAGTCTTTCTGGAACGCCACATCGTAGAATAGCAACATCTTTCTTATTACAGCACAAAGCACAAAAAACTAATTGCGTATAGAGAGGTACGGAGTCGCTCGAGCGATAGCGAGAGGAGTGGAGCAGCTAAGAGAAAGAAAGGCTTTTTGCCTAGGATCGTACCGTAGAAAGAAAAGAAAGACTTCCTACTTGAATCATCTAGTTGCGTGTATTCTCCTTTCTCAACTTTTCTTCGAGATTGGGTTGGTGTCAGTGTACTAAACAAGCAACGGATTGAGCTAGCTCTCAAGCCCTCTCCTTACGTCGAGCAGCTCCGCACGTTGCAACAAGCAAGGGTAACGAAGTAGCTCGAGCGATAGCGAGAGTCTTCAGTCCTCTCCTTTACAGTCGAGAACTACGTGCCTTAGAAGAAAGTTTTCTTTATATCTCTTACCTGTGCGTATTCTCCACATGATGTCTAGAAAACGCTTTCGTCGCCCCGTTAGAGGCCTTAAGAAGGAAATTCTTAGCGATATGCTTTAGAAGAGTGAGTTGGCAAAGAGAACAACTGCCCGTAAGAAAGAAAAGCTGCCCTAAAAGCTTTTCTTTCTTACTTTCTTTCGGCAAGGGCAGTTGTAGTTGAAAAGAAGAGAACAGTCGAGGATCAGGGGGCAACTACTACTATTATAAGACAGACTTGGCTTCAGACGGACCAATGCCCTTCCTTGATCTTTCAACTCATAGATCAAGATCAGGCTCAACTTCTTGCTTTTTTGCTGCTGGCCTAGCCTATCTTCCCTATTGGATTCTCTAGTCTTCCTGACGCTTTGCAATTTCAACTCAGTTCGATGGCCCAAAGCTGATGCTCATGGGCCCGTTGTCTGTTATGAATCGAACCTTAAAGAAGGCGAGACCCGAATAATCAAAACACAAATAAAGGGTCTTCTCCCTACCCTAATGCTTGTCGTGGGATTACTTGATGTAATCGTAATCTTTGGTTCAGGCGAATCATTTGATAAAGAAAGAGAGTCTTCTTTCTAGGTATAGGGCAGCTGAAAGTAGTAAATACCATCTCCGATTGTACTGGTTGTACCAGTTGTAATGTAAATAACAATAACTTAATGAAGTCTTCTTCACCTTGTCGCTTAGCCTCTCGCTCTCGTATCCCAAGCTTCTCTAAGGCTCAGCTGATCATAGACCAGCCAACCATTCATTCGTCTTTTCGTTCGTTATGTTATATAGTGATAAAATACCTTGTCCGTAGCTTTGGCTCTTTCGTGCATTAGCTAGGGCTTTGCGGGGTCTTATAAGAGGGCTACTCTTCTAACGTAAACGGGGGATTGATTTGAGAATGAGAAGAGGTCGGGGGGCCTTTTTCCCCTAAAGCGCCGAGGGCTAGTGCTACCGCTTCAGGCTGGGCGGTACGAGGACGACCAGGCTACATGGCATCGAATCTAGAATCCTACTTCATATGAATATTCAAGGAAGTAAATCCAATCCTCAATATGAATCCTCAATATGGACATTTTCTATCAATAGACTTTGAAAGGATGATACAGATAACAAGAAATTAGACTGCTATTTAGTTAGAAAATAAGATACAACAGGGAACACTTCTTAGATCGGTACCGAACTCACTCCATTAATGAATCATTCCGGGGCAGGAAGATACAAAAAGAGGAAACCCTAGACATTAACTTCTAGTTAAATAAAATAAATACCTACTACAAGACTCATTTCATACAAACAAGAAGAAATACCTTGCTTTTAGGAAAGACATTAGAGGTACTAGGACGACTAAAACAAAAAAGAAGCAGACATTTTATCGTAGGTGATGAAACAAAACAGAACTACACGCTTTCTTCCACGGAAGAAAAACATTCTGCTCTTCTGGACTCAAGCTTGGACAAATCGAAGAGAATTCAAGTCTTCACTTCACTATAGAGAGACAGTATAGGCAGTAAAAATACATTTAGACTTGCCAAATACATTAAGGAAAGGAAAAGTGCTTTTCGTATTTCTGATTATTGGCGTCATGAGTTCTCACGAACTCAGGACGAGGTTTAAATCCTGACTCGGATCGCCTGATTGGATCAACAATAACATTATCGCTATGATGGTGATGTACCTCAAGATGACATGTTCCTTATGTCATTGTTCATCCTGTTAGGATGTTCGAGTTCCGCGGAGGCTACATCTCGGTTGGGAGTGTAGGATCGTCCGAGGGACAGGATCCCAGGTCTGTAACTCCCCATATGAGATTTTACCCTCATTCCTTCACCTGTGCTTGGTAGGCACTGTTTGTGGAGCCCTTTGGTAATACCAGAGGTGAGGTGCCTTCCTACGGCTCACCATGAAATGGGCCGTGTGGGCGAGTCTGGTGGGTTCTCACCGTAAGGGAAGGTCGTCTTTCCATACCTTACATCCTGGGTGTCGCGGAAGCCCTGGGGGCCTCTGGACGTGGTTCGTCCGCGTTTATGCTCCTAAATTTGAAGCAGTAATTTGGACGAACCCATGGACTTTCTATTCCCTTATGAAAGTGAAATCCATCAGTTGGCAGAGAGTTTATGGAAGACTCTCGTATCATCAAGTCACTTCTAAACAAAGTAATATTGGTGATAGCTTACGGTTACACCAAGGAGTTGTGTATTGCCGCACACCTGTTTACCCTGCAGGTGGTTGCTCTGGGTCGCAAGTCCGGTTTCCTGTTTGTGGCTTTATACCTCAAACAGTGTACGTCATCTTTGCAACAAGCTTATGGGGAGACCCCAAAGCCCCAGAGCTGCTGCCTGTTCCGGTATCCCTAACAAAATTTGGGTATCCTCGTATCATCCCTTCTTTTCATAGAAGAAGTATTTATAAGAAGGATGAAAAGGCAGATATGCTAGTGCAGTTGTACCTGTCTTTATTCTCTCTTAACAATATTATTCTTATTGTTAAGAAAGTAAGTAGAGAAGGTACATTTACATCTATCGTATCTCCCCGTAAGGACGATGATAGGGTATCTATGTTAATGGGTCTAATTAAAGATAGATTACCTGACCTATTACATAGATATCCTATCCACATCTCAAGAACGCCCCTTTACAAGGGCTAGTATGGGAGCCGACCTGGAAGGCTTTACGTTTAGTTCAAGAGGTCTTAATGACGGTACTTAAAGTACCATATATGCGGGCAAAAGCTATTCGTTCAAGCTTTCTGTCCCAAGCCTATGAACTAGCCTCGTGGGCAGAACTGTATCTACGTTTTACGCACAGTAAAGGGGAGCAATCCTCTCAAGGTGCCTTATTGATCTAGTTAATAAGCTCAGTTCTGGATGGATGGTTTGAGGCCAGAATTGGCCCGGCCCTCCCTCTTACCTCCGAAATGGGTGTGCTCGCAATAGGTGGCCTTTAGTCTTTCTTTTGAAACTATGCAGTACCTTTTCGATCGGTCGTTTGCCTCAAGTGCAGTTAATTCTGCGCTCGCTACTAATGTATTTCAGGTGCCATTCGTACGGAAGAAGCACTCTTTAGTATGTTTTGTGGCAGGGCAACCTCTCGGTTACTATTTGTCTTGGCCTCTTTTCATTCTCACACATCACCTCGTTGTGTGGCGAGCTGCTGAGAAGGTATAAACTGGACAGCACAACCGCAAGCCAACACAAGCAAAACGCTTCTTCGCCACAGAGCGAAAGAAGATCAGAAGGAGGAAGCAAGGCCATCCGAATCCGCTGAAGAGGAGACCTTTGGCTCTTGAGTTCATAGTTCTTCATTTCGCTCAACAAGCTGACCCAGCCTGAAGGAAGGGGGTTTGCTTAATCCTATAGCCTACTCTTTTGTTAAGTCGAATTAAACTTACAATTGAGGTCAGTGAGAAGCTTGTAAGTTCCGCCTTAAGCTATAGGGCTTCCCTAGAGGGATGAGGTGATCGTACCGCTTCTAGGACCACGATATGCACCACCAGGGGCTGTTTTTTCGACAGGAGTGTGATACCTCCGCAGGTAAGCCTTGTTCTTCTGCGAGATTTCCTTCACACCAGAAGATCTTGATTGGTTTGAAAGGCGTATTGGTCCTTTCTTGCCATCATGTGATGATCTCGGTAAACCTCCTCCGCCAGGGAGGTTGGGTTGTACCCTTGAGGGAGCAGGCAAGCGTCGTATCTTTGCTATTGGTAATTATTTCAATCAGAGGTTACTCCGTCCTGTCCATTTATGGTTTGCGTCTGTATTGAAGCGCATTCCCATGGACGGTACATTTAATCAGACGGCTCCTCTGGTTCGCTTAATTCCAAGCAGCCACAGTTTCAGTTTTGATCTTAAGTCGGCCACTGATCGTTGGTCGCTTCTGTATCTTTTTGAAATAGTGGCCCTATTGTTTGACCGGTCATTTGCTTCGTCTGTTGTTAACAGTACGTTGGCAACGAATTTGTTTGAAATACCGTTTGTAAGACGGTATTCCACAATTTCTTTTGTGGCTGGTCAACCTCTAGGTTATTACGGCTCTTGCCACTGTTTGCCTTCTCGCACCACTTGTTGGTGTGGTGGGCGGCAGAACAAGTTAGCCTGGGGTTAGGTTCACAGGATACGCTGTACTGGGTGATGATGTTCTCATTACCGATCCAGACGTAGCCCGGGTGTACCAGTCGGCCCTTGGGCGGGTTTGTGTTAAGATATCTTATCACAAGTCTCTCATTTCGTCTACTGGTGCAGCTGAGTTCGCAAAGCGCTTCCTTGTTAAGGTATGCGGATGGATTTGTCCCCTATATCCATGAAGGCTTTGCTCGGTTTCCTCTAGTGAATAAAGCTAAAGCTTCCTTGCTCAAGCTACTGGGTTGATTATACAACTCAGTTGTGCCTACCATTTCTGGTAGGGAGCCATTGATCTATAAGATTTACAGAACCATATTGAAGATCTGACATTAGCTATTCGAGTAAAATCATAGGATTGAAAGCCGATCGCTACTTTCTTGCCTTGGGGCATCGCATTCTGGATAACGTAATAAAAAGTCTTTCTCTACTGTCTTTAGTCTGGTTTGCTTTAGAAGTAGAAGTAAGCAAGCAAAGACAAGTGGTAGCTAAGCGAGAGTGGTTGCGGTGATGAATAATATTGTTTTTAGACCAAACAAACAGAGGGCTTCACGCGCCTCACTGCGGTATTCACTCTTGAAATACAGGGTAAGCCAACCAGTAGAAAGAAACTGTAAGCAAGGCACTGAAAGTCTTGCACCAGTCAACGAGAACTAACTCCCTTTCAGAACCTATTCGTCGATTCCTAACCTTAATAGCTTACTTAATAGCTTATTCAAAAAGGGAATTTCTGCCTGACAATGACTTTAGATGAACACTTTGGGCAAAACGCTCACGTTCGAAGTCATCGTTCGGGTTTCCCTCGGCACATCCTACGTTCGTTCCTCGAGCATTTTAACCTTTTCCTATCGCCTGGGCATTCATCCAGACCTTTCACATCAAGCTAATTCCTGACTGGTAGAAAAGGAATCTTCATACTAATCCGAGTGGTCTTCTAACTATCAGGTTTCGCTGTCGAGCCCATGCCCGGGCATCCAAGTTAGCCCCTTTTACTCGCTTAGATGCTCCGCTCTGTCCTTCAATTGATTGAGCCTGTCCTCTTTGTGGATTCTCCTCTAAGCCTGGAAACCAATCTCGTTCTTTTCGATCCAATCGCTGACATCTCGAGATGAAACTAGTTCCGATCGGCATGTGTTACGCAGACAGCTACTCAAAGAAAATGGACGGGGAGACAGTCTGAGCTTGTAATAGAGATAGACTCTAGCTGAGACTGATTCGCTATCAGATCTTATCTTAAATGCATTTAAGTAAGCGAGTCAGCCAGATAGCGAGGGAAGTAGCTTTCCTGATAGGGCCAGGGGAAGATAGCTATGTCAGGGAAAAGAAACTCCGGTTTGTCGAGACAAGCAGGTAGTGGCCAAGTGAGAATATAGCCTATAGCCTTCAAGAGTTCTGTGCCTGAGGATGAAGAAAATAGCAACTGGACCAGCGAGAAAGGAAGATGCTTTTAAAATAAGCACTGGGCCAGAAGCACATGGATATAAGGATAGATCTGGTATAGCGACTGGCTAGGAACTAAGTATGTTCTGCCAGGGAGAATCACCTGACATTAGCAGCTGTATGAGCAGATAAGCCTATAATGGATCAGTTGGGTAGTCAGCACGTTACCGTAAAGCTCTACTGATAGAGAAAGAAAGAGTAGGATCCGCTTCCAAGGGAATTTCTGGGATGGATCTCCGAAGTCTGAGAGGAAGACTCGACCTATAGGATGTTCCAAAGACGTTTACCAACCAATTCCAGCTCTTTCTTATGCGCAAGAAGCTAAGCGAGCAAATGAACGGTTATACTTTGTTCATAAATGAGAAAGAACTGGGTCCCGAGTTAGCCTTCATCAAAAAGGATTCCGTCTTCGATCTAAGCGGGAAGACAGGCTCAAGTGCTTCCAGATTCTTAGTTGGGAAAGAAGCGAGCATCCAGCGAGTGAAAGACCATGTTACTTCGATCGGATCTCTCTGGGGACTGTGAAGTATTTGATAGGTAAGCATCGATGGGAAGGATAGACTTGGCTATGAGTTCTGAAACATCTTGGATGTTATAGAGAATATAGGAAGTGTCTGCGCAGGTATAAGTAAGTTACCAGCGGGAAAGCGAATCAGTTAGCATAAAACGAGCTAGAAGGTCCGGTCGGAAGTTCTAGGATGACTCGACTCTGTTCGATACTGAACGCTATACCTACCGACCGAGGAAGATGCTATCGATCCCTGAATCGAGGTGTTTACTACTTTCAATCCCTTACAGCTGCCTTCCAAGCCCTTCCACTGCCCGAACTACCAATCGCCCCACTATCTGCTAGTCTGGTTCGACTCGAACTTCTGTCATGTCAAGCTTCCTGACCTGCTTTGTACCAGCCGGTATTTTGTGTACTTCGGGGCGCTCACGAGCTCGCTCTAACGTCGTGCCCGGGTCACAACGAATGGAACTTTTATAATGCATGCACAATTGGACAAGCTGCTTACCGTGGCCACCTACCGCCTTCCCTTAAGGCCGTCGTCATGCTAGAACTCTCAAACGGTTGTCAAGGATGGATGTAATTCCGGAAGCGCTTGTAACGTGAGTTAAGCGGCTTCCTTCGAGGAAAGTAGGTCTTTTTGCCCTCACAATTCCATTATCCTTTCTCTACGCAACCCAGGGCTTTCACCCGGAGTCGAACCTTCACTGCCTTAATCCTTAAACGGAACAGTTAATCGTAGAGCAGGAGGAATTAAGGCTTTCTTTCTGTCCGCTAGTCAGGAATGGAATCGGAGGCTACGAATACGAATTATTGAATGGGGTAATTTGAGAATAATTATTAGACAAATAGGGCACTAGAACGCTCTTCTTCCTCCTTCCCTTGTCAGGCCTTTCGTCGAGATAAAGAGGTCAACAAAAAGTTCTTTGAGCTATCGACGAAATGGCCAGCAGAGTTTGATTTCAGCATTGAGAACTTCTTTCTTAATCCTCGCCTTTGGTTGACTTACTCCGTACCTAGAAACATAGTTGAGACTGGTCGATCTTTGTCAATCCGGCTTTCACTCTCAAGCAACCTTTGCTCCATTCGTGGAAAGAAACCTAAGACAAGAGGGTTGGGTCAGCAGATTGGGTCGACGAAACCTCTTTCGACAAAAGATCGGAAGGTGGCGATCCTGATCCTGAACTAAGTGACTACCTAAGGTCTCCTTCCTTTTTCGCGCCAGCTCCAGTCGTCCCTTTCTATAAAAGAAACAAGGAATTGACAAAGCCTACCGGGAGGTGAAAGCACTCCGCCTATGGTGATAGCGCGCTTGTAAGAGAACTGGGTAGTTTTTCCTTTCCCTCGCAGTCAATGCGTTTGGCTTTCTATTCTATGAATTGAACGAGAAAAGGCCCGGTAAATAAGTAGGATAGATAGTTACCCGACTCTGGCCTTGAAACAATGACCCGGCAGAAGTACTCCAAGGTGGCAGACGTCCTACACGCCTATGTAAAGTTAAAGTGTCTGTGGTTTGATAGAACCAGGGTTTGGGAAAGCTAGTGCCTTAAGCAAGTACAGAGCTAGATTCAAGGTATATAATATACAGAAGTAACTAGCCACGCCTGCCATACCATTGATTTAATTAGAAAATGACCACAAAGATCAGCCTTATAGAGACCTCCCAACTAGAAGATGTGTGCCATTAATGCAGTGAAAAGGAAGGAGTGTAATACTTGGAACGAGCCAAGAAGAAGGGCAAGCGAATACAATATCCGCTTCCCTAACAGCGGATTCTATCCTATGAAATTCTCTTCTGGTCCGTCTTGTCTTCTACGCGTATATGAAATAAGCTGCAAGGATGGAAAAAGACTTGTCTAAGGCCGGAGAGCGGGGGAACATTTTTCCATTGAGCCTTCTCTCTCTAAGGTATTAGTTTGGTATTGGATCCGCTTTCTGTCTTGAAAGCAAGTTCTTCTTACTGAGAAAAGAACGTTAACCATGAATATGGGAATCATCCACATGAGGACCAGAAAAGGCATTAAAGCCTCTATAGAAGCCTGCAAAAGAAAGAATCTATAGCTATTGAGCTCGCCCTTTCTTATTCAATGTTACTTGAGCGCTTAGGGCGAAAGGAAAGACTGATTAGGGAGTTGAAAAGCAAGAAGGCATACCCAGCCACCCTCAATAGAACTATTACCTGAAGGCCTTAGGGATAGCCTGTCCTCCATACTAAGCCAAAGCTGATAAGCTCCGGACTTCATTTATACGGGCCGGGTACACTTCAAAGTATGGATCAGACCTTCGAAATAAGCTAAGCTAATAGGATGGTGGCATACCACGCAAGGAAGTCCTTTGAACCTTCTGCAAGGTGGACCTACGAAGGTATGAGGGCCAACTCCTTAGGATTAGCTTTCATCGAGAATGTGCTCCCGGTCAATTAGGAGATCTAAAAGCCTTATATTATAATAGACTTGAGCAACTACCACGTCATCACCTAATACAGCATAAGATGGTTAGAGGTGACCTGTTCTGCACACTAGAATGTGGTGGGCTTTTATAGTATAGTTGGCTCTATCTTATCTAGCCTAAGGCCTAAGGGCTGTCCCGTAACAAAGCTTACAGAGGAATGCCTCTTTACTTACAAAAGGCACTTCAAAAGCGGCCTCGGAGAACAGTGCAGTGATGTACTGCTCTACGCGGTCGCCAAGAAAAGAGGAGTCTTACGAGTCTACTCTGAAGATTAAGTGGCCACCTATCTGTTCTGTGGCAGACTTCAAATCAAAAAGAGTAAATCCGCGAAGGACCCTTTAAGCCTATCCAGAGGACGGACCTGATTAGGGTCCATCCTTCGGGATGGATCTTCAACACCTTCATCAACCAATCGTGAAAAGGTTTGAACATCTTTGATTGACGTAATTGCCAATGGCAAATATCCATCTTTTCTCAGCACCTGATTCCGTAGATTGAGCCCAATCTTCCAGGAAAACCAGAGTCAAGAGACTCAAGGGAACCGCAGTTGATGGACGACTCGATCATTGGAAGACTATCTTCACATGACCAAGCTGAGATATCCTCATTCCACCCATCAAAAGGGTACCTAATGAAATGAGACCATAATGGATATCCAAACCCATAGATATCTCCATATGCCAATGTGTTAAAATTAGCATATTGGCTATAGGTGATAAACCAAAATAGCTCATGGTGAAGATTCAAATTCCTCTTACACCTCTCTTACCCGAAGCCTTATCTGAAAGAAGGGCTTTCCAAGTAGGTTCCCACGTCAATCCCTGACACAGGGGCGTGGTTAGCATACTAGGACAGTACCTAAGGATAAGATCCTTAGCTGATAGTGTAATTATCAGATATTCTCCAATATACCCCATCTGGATCTTCGATAGGCGATATGATAGAGCGTAATATAGATCCATCAATCTTCTTTGCTACCAGGATTATCCTTGATAGCGAAAAGAATGAAAGCCAACATTTGACCAAGAAATCCGCTCTTTCGTCCTTCCGATACATCTTATGACGGATGTATGAAGGGAGGAGAGGGGTACCCAATAGAGGAGCTCTATTTCAATCATTTCTTTTGGTATATGGAGTACCCTCTTGGCTTAAGAACAAAAAGAGGAATCGAACTTCATAGGAAGGAACTGAAATCACTGAAACAACAAAGAAAAATCCGGAATTGAGCCCGGTCAGCAGGAGCTAGAACAAATAAGTCAAGCAAGACGGAAATTTCCCCTTATACGATTCGAGAAATTCTTTCCAACCGAATCCCGCTTTCGAAGACTTCAAAGACCTATAATCCTTGTCCGACTGATCCTTATATGACTGATAGACAGACATAGCACATACGGGAGAGAGAGAAGAGGAATTCAGCCCTAAAAGAGGCAAGGTGCTCACACATGAAATTCCCTGTTTTTAAATATCCAATGTTTTCTGCCATACTTGGGCAAAGTATCGATACTATACCCATCACCTGGAAGAAGCGAAGCCAGAATTGAAGTATGATAAGCCTGAGGGTTTTATCCCATGCAATAGGCAGAAAGTCCTCCATGGCCAATTGTTGTTAAAGGCGCTAAAGTGCCAAGTCCGAGCATACCGTTAACTATGCAAACCGAACAGCTCATGTATGCGCAAGTCTCTTTCCTGCCTTATCCCAGCAGACAGCGATCTTCTTACTTTTAAAACAACGTTTAACCATTCATCATACGAATCTTCCACATGATGTCCAGAAAACGCATTAGAAAGCTCTAGAGAGCCCTTAAGAATAAGAACGAAGTCAGACATTCTCTGGCAGGCACGAATTACACTCACACAGTCTGCCCACAATTCATACTGTAACGATGCAGTCCACATCATTACCAAGTAGTATTACGGATGAACTTGACAACGGGGTTTTGTTTGGGGTTCAAATGAGACGGAAATCTAGTGGGTTGGGATAAGGTTTGCTCCTATAAGGAAGTTGGAGGGCTGGGATTACGGAAGGCTAGGCTTTACAATGAAGCCTTTCTTTAAGCTATCTTGGATACTTTGGAGACTCCTTCGTGAGCCTTCTTTGGTTAGGCTCATGAATGAGAAAGACTTGAGGAATTCCTATTTTCTTTCTTCTACCTTCCACTGGTCCTCAACTCTCCTCTATCTGGCTTCTGAGATTGGTTCGCGCTAGCATAATTCGTTAAGTTTAGGAAACTCTAATTTAGGCACGATTATGACATCACTTGTGATATAAAGACCAAAGTCTGGATTCCGTCTGCGTCGACGTGGCTCAGGTCAAAACCCCGAACATTTCCCCCACTCAGGGATCTTGAAATAGAATCGGATCATGTAAGCCGCTTTTCATTGTATAGGGCCATGCCTTCATAATTAGAATAATCCATCTTGGAGTGAGATGGCTGGGTGCCTGCGGAAGGCACAGATGATCTTGAAACAAGCTTCTTCTTCATTCAACAAAGCATAAGTAAATGATTGCAGACCAATTAAATTAGGCTTGAAAGAAAAGAAAATCCGATTGAGTAGGCCTGTGGAAGACAAGGAAAGAAAGGATAAAATGCCGAGGTCTACTCATCTTTAGATCGGAAGTCACCTATTACAGAAGGTTAGAGTACCACCGTGCAACCTCCATATCCCATATCGAATGCGGAGCAAGACCGAAAGAGGTTTCGTGAATCCATTACATCGCACTCTTCATCTAGTGTTGAGTAAGGCTAGACTGAGCGTGGACAAGATCACGTACAAGAGGCCATGTCTGGTACTTAGAGTCAGTCCTGATCAAATAGCTATTGATGTGATGAATGAGGCTCTCAGCCCACCATCGATGGCAAGAATTTTCTACTTGCTCCGCCTCCGCGTTGTTCTGTCATTATGGTTCGTACCTCTTTGATCCTTAGTCGAACTACATTCTCGAGACCAATCATGATAAACAATTATCTAGGACCAATTTCCACCTGTACATAGACTCCGCACATTCATTTTACCTCTTTCTAACTTGGTAACAGTTGGCCTTTCTCTTTTCTAGTTCTACATATCTGTAGACTGAACCTTTGTAAGGACCTCTTATTACGTAGGTGATGTGATGCTATTAGGGCTAAAGGGGCGTCCCTTCACTAGAGCTAAAGGCTATGGAGTTTGATTTATCACCAACTCCTGCGCGAGACTATCTCCTCTCCTTTCAGTCTCACTTACTGTACCGATTGGTAAGATTTATCTTTCTTTCCATCTCAGTGCGCGTATAGTATTTGATTTATCTTTATTTCCAGCTCCGATAAAGGAAAATAGTGAGTTGAGTTCAGTAAAAGAAAGAAAACGGATGCGCTAACGAGCCCTCCTTTCCCTATGGTATCGCGTCTCCAAACCCTTTCATTTCGTTCTTAAGGCCTCTAACGGGGCAACTAAGGCCGATAGATAGGGTAGGGAGAGGAGGGAAAGAGCTTGCTCGCAGAGGTACGTAGTTAACCGATAGGGAGAGGAGTGTTATTGATTGCTGGGAGAGGTCTGAAAGCGCTCGAGCGATAGCGGGAAAAGAGGATGGGCTTGTAGCAAGCGTAATTGAATCGAAGCAGGACATCGATGGAACTAAGCAAAAACTCGCTTTCACTGGTTGTTAGGGTTTTACCATGCGATGGTGAGATAATTGGATTTTCTTTAGTAAAAGATGCCGTAGAATCGACGATCTGAGGGTGAGGGGAGAAAGAAAGATGTGCTTATGGTTGTGATACTGCAGAGGCCACCCTTCATGTTCTTAGAGACTGCACTAGAGCAAAGGAAAGATGGATCAAATTACTGAAACCTCGTCTCCTAACTCAGTTCTTTTCTCTTTCCTTGCAGGAATGGATTTGCTGGAAGGCGTGCAATGGGGCCGGGGGATATGGATCTAGAAAATGATCTTGGAAAAGAGTCTTTGCTCAAGCCTGCTGGATGATCTGGAAAGCTAGGTGTAAAAGACGTTATTCTGATGAGACTCAAGCTGACGAAGACATCGCCTTTCTATGCACTCAGATAGTGATCGATGACTTGAAGATGGAGGCGGAAAGCTTGGTCTTTCTTATCAATCGGAATACCATGCCTTACATCCTCCTTCTAAAGACTGGCTTCGTCTTGACACTGATGGATCGGTTGATCACAGAGGAGAGGCAACCTGCGGAGGACTCATCAGAAATGGTGACGGAGCGGAGGGGAAAAAATGGCTTTCTTGCCGAAGACTTTAGCAGAACTTCTGGGCATATTACAAGGAATGAAACTCTGTTGAATTCAGGGTACCGCAGAGTTGCCATCTTCACTGATTTTCTGGAAGCCATCAATCTCATCAAGTGGGATAGCATCAATCAACATCCGTACGCCAACATTGTGATCGAAATCAGACATTGGTTAATGCAAAATTGGATGGTGACCATTGATCATAACTGATGAGAGACTATCTCCTGTGCTGCTGGCTTGCGAGGAAGCTCATCGTATGGATTCTGATTACCTGGTTCTCAGAGAAGCCCCTGTCGGTTGCAGACCCTTCCTCACTCATGATTTTAACAATCAGTAGGTAGGGCTCGCGTCTTCTTTCCTTCTATGGCTTTGCCATAGCCTTCTATTCCAATTCAAAAAAGAATTAGCTTCCAGAAACTAGATGAAAAAGCTTATTCCTTCCTCTCCCTACGGTCGAGCTTGCTACGCTCCTATCCTCCGGTCCGTAGGTCGAGCGTATAATCATACACATTCAGACCTTCTAATGGCCCTTGGTTTACAATCATAACAAAATCAGACCTGCAGCCCGGCTAAAGAAGAAAGGAGAAGACTGACTTCCTATCTATCGTGCTGCCAATAGGGACTTTTCACTTCACTGATCTTGAAGAGAGGAAAAGGAGGGGACAAGACCATATAAGAGGGAGAGGGCGGGAGAAGAATGTGAAATCGCTTGCTCGCAAGAGGAAGGAATGATTAGCTCAAGCCTATAGTATAGCCTTAGGACGTAAAGCCAAAACAAGGCTAGGGTCCCGAACTCAGTAAAGAAAGACTGAAATCCTATAGCTTGAGTGAAGACTGCGAGCAAGCTTCAATCCTTTCCTGTTGGTCTCGTCATCTTGAGCTTATTCGTGATTGGTAAAGGAATGGGAAGCTGAGCTTGCCTACACCTTCTTCATCTGTCAAAGAGAGGGCCCCGCGGAGAAAGAAAGGAGAACGAGGGGCGAGGGAATATGGAAGATTTTGTTCTCAGTAGTGGGAGTTCGGAGATGCCCAAATCAGTCCACGAACTCCAATGCTATTCCCTTTCCTTTCCTTCTTTAGCCAGAAGCTCTGTTCACGCTATCGAAGAAGAGGCTCTTTCAATGGCTCGGTCAATATCGATCCAATTGCTTATATAAACGGATCATCAACGAAGAAAGCGGGTCCGATCCGAACCCAGAAGAGATCTCCTTCCCTACGGAGACGGAGCTTACTGGGCTTGCGCCTTTCCTTAGCCCTGCCTTTCTTGACTAAATATCTCTCCAGCCGGTCGGTTGGAGTTGGATTGAATCGACTTCGTCTTCTTCCCTTAAATGAATCCGTTAAAGCTAAGAGGACGTTTCCGTACCCCTTCTTACCTTACTCAAGAAAGAAAGTCATGCTGATCAGTAGTAGTGTCTAAGAGGAAGGGTTGGCGCTTTGAGCTACCTATTTAATGTAATTTAGACATATATTGTATATAATGGCTTAGTTTGGTTTTAAAACGGCTTCTTATTGAAAAGAATACTATGCCAAAAACTTTATGTAGTCAGCCTTCTTCGAAGACCCCACGGAGCGGTAAGGAATTCCGTCAGTTCAGTTACTTCCATGCCTTGTAGTAGTAATCCCTCGTTCAAAGTAAGTTGAGATTCAAAGCTAACCCTTCCTTGTCTCCAGCTAGAGAGATTTCATTCTCAGTCCCAGAAGCTAGTGCAAGGTTTTAAGCAATGGGATAGCCTACTTCAGTTTCTTACTCTCTGGTGAATTTAGAGAGTCAAACCTACAGGTGAGATTTTGCTAGAGGAAGGATTGAAAGGCGACTTTCACTTTCAAAGGGTGCTGGTGATAGAAGAGAAGGAAGGGGAAAGAAGGGAATGAAAGTCTCCATTTTTCATTAGGTCTATAGTTGCTAGTTGCTTCACCTCAATATGTTGATTCAAGTAGGAGTAGGAGAAGGGAACAGCTGTCTCGGTATTCGTTCTTGAGTCAGTGACTGAGATAAGGGCTAGTGAGAAATCAGACTAGTGGGGCATCTTGCTTTTCGTAGTAAGCAATTATTTTTAGAAAGCTCTTTCTTTATCGAAGAAAAGAGTAGTTCCTCTTGTTCCTATTCTACGATTCGGAATCAGATCTGATCCCGAACTCCGTAATCAGTCTTTTTGGGCTCTATATAGCGTTAGAATGCCGTCTTCTGGTCCTCATGTGGATGATTCCCCATATGACTCATTAAACGTCGGTTTCTCAGTCAGAATCATTTTCTCTATATGCGTTCCCGCCGCATTGACTAGGTCTTATCTTAGGTCTCCTTTTCTCTTTAGATATGCGAAGCCGGCTAGTTGGTCAAAGAAAGAAAAAGGCTAACGAGCTGAGCTCTAAAGTAAGCATCTTCTTACCTCATTGGCTGGTAGGAAGTGAGTTGCTATTCAGTCAGGAATGGAGTAGATTAAGACTCTGTCTCGGGATATCTCTTTCTTTATTCTGCAACTGAAATTCATTCTATTCTATATTACATTCCATCCTCTCCGGTCTCACTTACTCTCGCTTAGAAAGAGCTGCTTCTGAACCTGCCAACCAGGCAAGCCTAACTGAGCCGGATTGAAGTCACTCTCCCTATCGCTTGACTCACTTCGTACCCATTCCATTCTATAAGTCAAACAGGGCGGATAGCTGCTGTACGCTCTTCTCGCTTCCCTCGTCCTTACCTCATGCATTGAAGTAGTCCGGTACGCGTAGCTAAATCAATCCTATAGCTTGAGTTCTGTAATAGCCCAGACCTAGAAATCCTTCTTTTCTTAATCTTTCCCTAGGGTAATTCTTACATCAGTTCGGAGATAGTCTATAGCATGTCGGTTGAAAAAGAGATTCAATCTTCTCCTTGAAGTCGAGCTAGCTAAATCAAATCAATCCTCTCGCTCCTCTCCTTTCAGGCTAAATGAAAGCAATTCCATTCGCCAAGCTAATTGAATACCATCCTCTATCAAGTAAGTGATAAAAACCTTACTGTAACAAGCAAGCAAGGGACAATTATGCCATTCTAGGCTTTGCCCGATTCAATCTATCTTTCTAAGTTATCTCCTTCTTCTCCTGTGACTGACTTGTACAAATCTTTCTACCTTTTCTTTTCTTCTTTAGCTGAGTTCGAATTGATCGTGCTGTTTTCATTCTTACCATCGTAGAGTCTTGTCTTGTATTCATGCTTGCTTGTTTGTTAGAAGGGAAGGAAAGCTCCAGCTTTTGAATCTAGTTGCAAGCTTTGGCCCTATCTGGCCTCTCCTTACAGTCGAGCATATTCTAACCTTAGCCTTAGTTGAACACTAAGCTCAATACAACCCTTAGTCAAATAAATAGGCCTGATCTTGATTCAACGGCAAATTCCCTTAAGCCTTAAGGCACGAAGTGTTCTTCTCGACCGATAGGGAGAGGCATGAAGTGTTCTTCTCGACCGATAGGGAGAGGCATGAAGTGTTCTTCTCGACCAGAGGGAGAGGTTTGAAGACGCTCATTTGCTTTCTGCTTTCTGCTCTGCTCAATACCTGTAATGTAAAGAGTGGATAGGCTTACACCGGACCGGTGAATTGAACAGCTTAGTAAGAAAATTCCTGCACCTTAGTTGAACACTAAGACAATAGGCTTGGGCTTTCTAGCTAATGCGCGTAATCAATCTGCATCCTTGCTTGTAAGCAATATCAATTCTTAATGTAGCCTGTAGGATAGTTCAGTGACTTCTTTAACCTCTCATTAGTATCAGTATCCAGTCTCAGTCTTAGTAGTTAGTACTCAGTATCGGTATCAGTATCTCTTTCTTATCCTATCTTCTTGAATATTGCCCTGACTTCGATTCCGATATGAATCTCTTTCTTTCTGTAAGCTTTGGAATGAATCTAGTAGCAAGCCTAAGCGAAGGAGAAGAAGATGCAGTACCGGGTGCATTCATTGGTGCATTCACTAGCCTAGTGGAAAGAGAGAGTGATCTCATCTCGCAAAAGAGCATAAGTCGAATTGCGTAAGTGATCACTAAACCATAGTATAGCCGCTCCTTCTGCTTCCATAAAAGCTCATCTTCTTCCCCTGCAATCAAACTAAAGCGCTCAGGCTATAGGCACGGAGTTCTCGACTGGTAAGGAGAGGCTCTGAAAGATCTCGAGCGATAGCGAGAGGAACGGGCTCGACTGATAAGGAGAGGGAGGAAGCAGCTCAGTTCCTTGCTTCTTTGGTCCCATCACTCTCTGTAAGGAATAGAAGAGTTTACCTAAGAGTTTAGACTGTAAACTATAGGACGAGTAGGAAGATTTGGTCTAAGACTTTAGACTTTCTTTTGCCGGAAATAGGTCGAACCCGCCCAACCATCATGTCTGGTGATGTTCAGCCTTCTTTGACAAGCTGGAGCGAGCGCCTACATACCCATAACCTAGTCTGCAACTTCATCAAGTAAACTTAAAGAAGTGAGAGGCTTGGTATCAGACCTTGCATGTAGTTCTCCCGGCCTTTTTATGATTGCTCAGTTCCTAGAAAAGGGGAAGAGTCATCCCCAAAAGTACATCTGAGTCCGTCCTTTCCTCCAGTCCCCATTTCTTCCTATTCCATTTCCCTGTCCCACCAGTCCCTCATCTAGTAGCCCTCGTATCTGTCCCTGTCCTAAAGTCCTAAGGTCTGAACCTCTTCTTTCTCTTATCTTGTTATTTTATTAGTTATTATATGGGAGGATCTCCTTTCTTTTTATCTCCGTCTTTGTCTTTCCTATCAGTAGTTCTGTCTTTGTCTTGAGTATCATTAGTCTTCGTTCTGTCTTTGTCTTTGCTCTCATTAGTTCTGTCTTTGTCTTGAGTAAGACTAGTCTGATCTCTTTGAGCTAATTCTGTAATGTCTTCTACGCTGTTGAAAGAAAGATCCTCCTTTCCTTCTTCGGAGAATATACGCAGATGGGGGCAAGTAATTTGTTTAATATATATATAAAAGTAATTAGTCCAGACAAAGCCACTCCATGCTCAAAATGATAGATTCTTTATCAGGCACCGAAACTGAAAATAGGTACACTGACAAAGCTGCATTGGAAAAAAACAGGACTTGAAACTCCTGTTTTATAACTTTAATTAAAATATCGAATTTGTTAGGGGAAAAAAGGAAAACTAGGGAAAAAAAAGGCATATAAGAAGGAGCAAAAAGATCAAAAAAATACAAAAAGGAACAAGATTCAGGACAAAAAAAATCAAAATCAGACTTAGATTAAAAGTGCTCAACCCATGATCTGTTCCGGCAGGGTTTTCGCTCTAAAAGAACAAAGATTGCGGCAGCCCCTTTGAGGGGCAATAAAATAAAAAGAATGCTTCCGATGCTTCCAAGCAGATGTAGCGGGTCGGAAAGAAAGCAAATAGGGTTACCCCACCTAGGGATAGGATGGTAGATATCAAAAGGAAGATTTTTTCTTTCGCAGAAAGTGACCTATTAGGTCAAAAGAGGAGCAAAAAAAGTACAAGAAGAAGTAGAGCATGCGCATGGGACAACATACTTTTGTCAGAGACGCTAAGTACAAGAAGATCATATATACAAAAATATTCAAAGAAAAGCAGATAAAGCGGGCTTTAGTATCCACTCCCCTTTTTTCTTTTTATCTAGAAAGAACAGACAAAAAATAAAAAGGGTAAACCAAGAAAGAAGAGGAGGGCACTTGGAGTCTATCCAGTAAGATGAAGATGAAAAGCGCTCCTAAATTAAAAGCGCTCCAACCCATGACCTGTTCCGGCAGGGTTTTCGCATGGAGCGTTGCATAGAGGATTCCGCTGCTGGAGAACAGCGAAAAAACCACAGTTTGTCTATTACCTCCACAGGTAATAGACAAAAATGTAGCTTGACGCTAAAGTAAAAAGAAAAATAGTGGAGAACAGGCATCGACCGGATTTGTCATAAAATCTTTTTTATTTCGTTTCCTTCCTTATCAGAGAGGGGCCCCTTAGGGAGCGGGGCTTATTTCTGAAAAAGGGGAGTGAGAGGGGAAGGAAGAATGGAAAGGGGGGTGGGGAAGGTCCGGAAAGCCCTCACTTTATTGATGGGACATTTTGATCCCCTTTTCTTTCCTCCCCCCCCCGGTTCTGGTTCAGGAAAGGGTCAACGCAAGGATCTTACTTCGAAGCAATCTCTGGAGTTTTCCCTTATCCGAACGGGTCTTGCAAGAAAATAGGATTTCATATTGAGCTCCAAATATACGCTATTGGGATAGGATGGTTCCTACTAGCTCTCCCCCCTAAGAACCGCACGTGCGAGTTCCCCCGCATACGCTCAAGTGGCGAAGGCCCTTTCCTTCGCGCTTGGTAAGCGCTTCGCTGTAGCCAAGCTTACTGCTAGCCTATCGCCTAGAGCCAAGCTTCGACCGCGACTGCTCGTCGCTCTGGGCGCCTTATTCCGTCACCCGAGATCCAAGTCAGCAACCGGCAAAGATCTCTTGATTCCTCGCGGCCGGGCCGGCTTGGAAGCAAGCTACCTGTCGCCTATCTCACCCCCTTTCTTATTATTAGTAGATAGGTTGCCCCTTTCCCCTTTCTCTAATAATAAGGTAAGCTTCCCTCACTGCCGATCGCCTTCAGCTGGGTGAGCCTTCGCTTTTGGATCGTCTTCTGCCCAATGTCAATGTGGTACCCTCCCGTTTGTTTTTGGTTCCATTGGGTTTACCTTGTTTACAGGTCGACCCCATGGCAGCAAGAAAAAAAAGGCGATCTTGTGCTATACTCCGGTGATCTCTTTCCTACCGAGGCACGCAAACCCCCATCGTGTCCCAGATCACATTCCGTGAATCGAAAGGGAAGCCTACTCATCCATCAGCTCCTCTCGTAGATCGGTGCGGTTTACGAAGCGTCTAAGCACAGTTCACTCGCGTTGATCAATCAAGAGCTTTGCCGCCACTCCTTAAGGTTACCTGTTGTATCATACACTTCTTGCATTCTTTCCCACGCTTCATACCCCCCCATTTCTTCTTAAGGTAAGGTAAAGGGCCAGGCATGGTGGGGTAGGAGCATTCTGCCGGCAATCTTTTTGGCTTGACCAATCAGTCTTATGTCCTCCGAGTCGCACGGCGTTTTAACCGAAAGAACTTCTTGCGCAATTCATGCGTTTCTGTTTTTATGACCAGAAATTGTTTCTTGATTTCCATTTCAAATTGTTCTCTGGACTTTTTATCATATGAGGTGATCGTAACACAGTATATAAGACTCGTGATTCAGGCAATCCAATCTTCCGTGTGTAAGGCGGAAGCCCCCCAAAATGGTTTTCCAAAAATGGGTGATCAAAGATCGAATCACTATGCGTATCTTGGTGGTCGTTACTTTTGGTGTCTTTCTTTTTGGCTGACTCCTTTTCCTGTTCTATTGATCAGAAGCATCCAGCAGCGCACGCCAGTAGAAAGAGTTAAGCTACTAAGCGAATTTTAAGGCTACCCGGCTAATGGGAATCGAAACGAAAGGCCCAAGCAAAGTTTCTACCCACGACCGAATCTTCTTCGTCGGTCTTGCTGATATTGAATTTCATTAATTCTGAATCTCCTTTTCGATTTTGAAAACCTGACTTCTTTGGCGGATTCTATATATGTCCTGCCAAAGTCTTTGTCGCTCTACGGCTCGGGCCCTATCCCGTTCTTGGGCTTCTTGGGTCCGCCCTAGCTCCTCCTCGAGCTGCCGTAGCTCCTCCTGATGTGAATAAGGTCTTAGTATGTATTGGCATTCTGGGCGGGTCGCAATAAGTCGCTGTCGAAGGTTTAGACCAATTGCAATTCATCACCATCTTGCCCGCTTCCAATTGATGACTGGCTATTATATAAGTGTTGACCTAAGCCCCTGCCTGTGCTGGGGCTCGGCTCCCGAACCGTACGTGAGCTGCCTCGTACGGCTCTTCCTAAGAACTTGAAGCCCTCTCTCTCTAAATAGAAATTAAAAAAAATGCATTTACACCCAAAAAAAAGACTTTTTCAAAAGCCTTCGCCTCCTATTCAACGGGGCTATTAGAGAAGCAGCTTCGTTCCTTGACTTCTTTGCTCAGTCAAGCTTCCTTGTTCCTTAGTGTAGTCTCGGTCCATAGTTTAAAACTCTGTTCCTTATAGCCTAGTCTATATCCACAGCTGACGTGACTCCGTACCGACGCCTTTCCCTTTGTAGACGGCTAAGTGACTTCGTAACCTTAACGTACTTATTTTCGTACTTTCTTTCTTACTATATCATAGGCCTCGTGGGGCTTTCGTCCTTTCGCCTATAGGCGGCGGCTTGGCTTCGCTATCGCTCATGACTTGGTATAGAGTCCGTGTAGTCGTCGGCCTTCCCACCAGAAGGCCTATGATATAGTGGTCGGCCTTTCGAATGCTCCTTCCTTACTTTTCTGAGAAGCCCTTTACGACTATAAAGGACAGGGGGCTGTTCACCCACCTTTGGAAACTTAGCTACTTAATACTCAATACTAAAGTCAAGGCGAACGGCATTCTGTTGTACAGCTACTTAATATTAATAGTAGTATAACAACAGTCGTACTACTAAAGTACCAAGGAAACCTTCGGTGTTGCTAAACGCATCCTTCAGTTGGGCCGCAAGTCTGGTTGGCTGTTTTGTGCCTTATATCTCAAACAAGCGGCCTCCGCCTTAATGATGGCCTATGGTGGAGATGAATTCGTCCACCCTTCAGGTGCGCTTCCAGTTTCCCTCACTAGGTCTGGGCTCCCTCGGATTATTCCGCCTCATCATCGTGCGATGATTCTCCGGAGAGACGAAAAGTCTGATTTACTTGTAAAATGGTATTTGTCAATTTTTTCTTTGTCTAAGGTTATTACCTTGGCCAAGAAGGTTGATAAGTCCACTTTTGCAAGCATAGTGACACCAGTGACTGACATGGATTCAGTCTTGGAGCTAGTCGGTTCAATCAAAGAATGTTTTAACCGCCTGGTTAATCGCTATGTTCCCTGGATAAAACGTATTCCCCTTGAACAAGGGCTTACGTTTGAACCAACCTGGAAAACTTTACCAACCCACTCATTGACGAAAAGGGTGTGGATTGAACGTATGAAACTGAAACCTGAGAAGGTTTCTCGTTTCCGTTCTTCTTTCACGTCTTTTCCTCATGAGTTGGGGGCCTTTCAGTTCCTTATGAACTTTGTTCATGCAAAAGGTGAGCAATTTTATCAGGGCTGTCTTTGGCCTCCAAGGGTTCGTTACGCTTTTGATGTGAATAATAAAAAGTTCACACCAGAAGATTTAGACTGGTTTGAGAGGCGAATAGGTCCTCTTCTACCGTCTTGTGACGACCTTGGGATTCCCCCGGTACCGGGGCGACTAGGTTGTTCTCTTGAGGGAGCTGGAAAGCGTCGTATATTCGCAATTGGTAACTATATTAACCAAAGGTTATTAAGACCCGTGCACTGTTGGTTTGCGTCTATATTGAAGACCATTCCAATGGACGGCACCTATGATCAACTTAGACCCTTGCGTCGGTTAGTTCCCAGCGACAACTGTTTCAGTTATGATTTGAAGAGTGCCACAGATAGGTGGCCACTAGTCTATCTATTTGAAATAGTTGCCCTACTCTTTGACCGGTCATTCGCATCGAGTGTTGTTAATAGCACTCTTGCGACGAATCTGTTTATTGTGCGTTCGTTAGGCGGTACGCAACAGTTTCGTTCGTTGCTGGTCAACCGTTGGGATATTATGGCTCTTGGCCTCTGTTTGCCTTTCGCACCATTTACTGGTGTGGTGGGCAGCGGAGCAGGTTAGACCAGGGGTCCGGTTCGATAGGTATGCAGTGCTAGGTGATGATGTTCTCATCACCGATCCACTGGTTGCTGAGTAGTACAGGTTAGCTCTTCAACGACTTGGTGTTAATCTTTCTTATCACAAGTCGTTGGTGTCGTCTTCAGGTGCTGCCGAGTTCGCTAAGAGGTTCTTAGTTAAGGGTATGCAGGTGGATTTATCCCCGATATCCATGCGAACCTTACTTGGCTTCCATCACCCTTATGGTCTTATGGCCATTAGGGAGAAGTCTCATGTGGAGGATTATTCTCTCTTGATGCGGATTGGTGGAGCAGGTTACCGAACTCGCTCTGCTGGGAAAAAGTCTAAATCGGCCAAATGGCGTCGGTTTCGGCTTCTTTTCCGAAGGACTAAGTTACCGATGGATTTGCTCCTTGATGGTGGCCTTCCCTTAAACCCATACCTTTTAGGGAAACTTAAAAGGTACTTATTGGAGAGGTTAGCTCCCCGTGAGTTAAAGACTCCTCCTCTTGAGCTCTTTGAGTTTGAGGGGATGCTTCTTTAATAAGCTTCTTGGAGTACTCTCTTTTAAGGAATTGGGTGAAGTCATGGTTAGGCTATGTCAAGGGTATAGCTTGCTATCTATGGACCCCTCGGTCCCACTTGAGGCTTTCCTGGATAGTCCTCTTGTGGAGTCCCATTGGTATGTCCGACGCACTGATCCTTTATTAGTGCGTTGGGGTCTACTATGGCGTCTCTATGATATTGTACAGGAAGTTGGCCTAGATTAGACTTGTGGGGTATTACCTACGGTTACTAGTCCTCCTCATTGTGAAAAGAACCATGCAACTCCTTGTTACTGTAATGGGGTTTTCACAACCCGTTGCAGTCTCCTACGCTCTTAGCTGAGTGTGGGTGGGAGCCATTGAACTAT
>JAIUCV010002344.1:0-48254 GCA_026724425.1 Erythrophleum ivorense
GGTGACCTATTACAGGATTGTTTATAGGAATGAGTTGTTCATCTTCTTCAATAGTTTGCATTTTCCCCACTTGTTGTTCTAGTCTGTTTTCGGGATTTTGGTTTTTTTGGGAGGGGGAGGGGTTTTAAATTCCTTTTGCAGTGGGGATTGCTCTAATATAAGTTGTCTCCCAATTTTGTCGTTTTTTTTTCTTTTTCAGTCCGGTTGATAATCTTGATATACGTGTTGAAACCTTGAGGATCAATGCAAATCTCCATTTTGCATTCTTGTAGTTTGTTAAACTTATAAATGCACTTTCTTTTAATCTTTTTGGAGGTGGGGAGCATTCAGAAATCATGTTTTTTAAGCTGTTTGGTGCGTTGGTATTTTCCATATTTTGACATCTTCAATATAATATATATTCTATACCAACATCTTTTTTTTATATTTTCAATATAATGTATATGATATCAAAGTATAACATATCACTATTTAAAAATTTTTTGTTTGATATAATGCTTGAAAATTTTCATAAAAAGAATAAAATTGATATTTTATAAAAATTTAAAAAGTATTATAAGATTTAAGATTTTCATAGGTTTTTTGTAATACAATTACAATAATGTCATTTTATATTTCTTGATATTACGTTAAATATTTTGAATACCAGCGCATGAGTGTGTTAAATATAGATAGACAGGGTTTTTCCCATCAACTACAGAGCAAAGCTATCCGGCCTTTTGCTAAAATGGCTTATCCAAGGGCTAACACAACTCTTTGATTTTATGGTACTTACTGGTAAAGCGAAACGATTACCCGAGACATACGCTCTCTAAATCCTAGTCGCTATCTTTGAAACACAAGATTGTCTTGTAGCATGAAGCCTATGATGGAGAAAGTTCATGTTTTCGTTGTGCCATTATTCATACTCAACAGCTGTATTCTAAAATGACCATGAAATTTACCTTGCACTCCATGACAAGTTTGTCTATGAAGATGTCCTTTCAGTGTCAGGAATGGCTCCACATTAAATATTTCCTCTAGCATATTAAATGTGTCTGAGAAGATCATGTTTCCATACTTATGAGGCCTCTTAAATGTCTCATTTTCCATTTTATCTTTTTTTTTTTTATTTGAAATAATTTCCTTTTTAACTTTTGAATGAGAAACCACTTATTCTGAATTCCCAGGAAAAGATAAAAAAGAAAGTGTGAAGAGTTTTAGATCCTTCCATATTGTCTCATATCTAACACCACATTCTCTCGTATCTTTCAGTTATATGGTTTGTACAATATTTATTATATTTTTATAATTATTATTTTAATTATTAAATTATTTTTTAAAAAAATAAATATATAATAATAATTTTTATTCTGCTTACCCACAAATTGTATTTCTTTTCTAATTTCATCATTTAATCAAACAATCAGTAAAAATTTTTTATAAGAGAGGAAGAGTGAAAAAAATAAGAAATTAGGACTTGTTTGATTCTGTTTTTATTTTATTGTTTTTAAAACAGATGTTTTTTAAAATAAATTTTGAGAACAAAAAATTAAAAAATTTGTTTGAATCATTATTTTGAAAAATAACTGTTTTTTATTTTTTTTATTTTTAATTTTGCAAAATAAATGTTACAAAACATCTAAAATATGTTTTTAATTTTTTTGTTTCCAAAAACAAAATTCTAATTTTTTGTTTTACAAAACACTTCATTAAAAACATATTATCAAACAAATTTTTTTTTATTTTGTAGATTCCGCTAAATTTTACCTATGGCGCTATTCTCTTTTATACATAAAAATCTCTTAAATTTAAGAGAATCTAGATTATTGATATTGATGATAACTCCAACCACCATTTACTGTTTAGGATATTTTAGCTAGGACTGATTAATTCAAATATCACAAAAACCAAAAAGGGTCCAATGAGTAGTTATTTTCATGTTTCATCCCTATTTTTGGGTGCATCTTTGGAATCCCAAAGTAAAAACTGAAATCTTGATTTCAGTTAGTAAAGATTCCTTCAATGAACAAGATCAATATATATTGACTAAATTTTCGAGTTCGATTTCTGATGGTAATCTCTTATTGATATAATTATAACGGGATTCACCTAATAGCTAAAAAATATGTTTTATATTTTAACTATTTATATTACTTTGGGGTTAGCATTTTAAAAATTTTATTTTTTAATAAGACCAAATTAATATGAGAAATGTACCCTTATAAATCACTTAGAAATGAACACAGTATCTGTTACAGTATTAGATGATCCTAAAATATATTTTTTATTGTATAAAAATATATATTTGCTACGCCTTGCTTTATGGTAATTTTTTAAGAAGTTACTATTAAGTATTTGCCAAAAAAAATTATTAGCTTGTTTTTACCAAAAAAAATTATTATCATATTTTATAGAAATTATTATTAAATAGTTGTTTCGTATATAGAATATTAGGAATAAAAATATAAATAAAAAGAAAAATATAAATAAAATGAATAAAAAATGACACTCATATCTTTATTTTTAAAAAATAATAAAAACAAACTGTTGAATAATTATAACAAAAATATAATAAATATTACATAAAAATTTTCAATTTCTTTTATTTTAATTTTTGTTTGGCTACCAAACAACCTTTAAGTATTTGCAAAAAGGATTATTACTTTGGGACTGTAGATTAATTTTTTTGAAGTTGTTTCAAGTTGAGTGATATTTTAATTTAATTATTGTCGTTATTAGTTACTAAAAAATTTTAAATATTTTTATTTAATATTAATATCACTGTTAATTAAATAAGAATATTACCATTTTTGTTACACATTTATTTTTGGAAATAACTATATTTTTGCATAACTTTTATCATTATTCAAAGTCTGATGGTTGATGAGGAAAATAACCGTGATATCACTTCATAATAATTGCCATCTTATAATGGAAATAATATAACGTGAATTTCCATGTTTTGACTCATGTATTCTGTTTAATTAATAATTGATAAGTAATTAAACTATAAAATAATAAGTTAAATAGCAATAATCCGTATGTCTATCCAATATAGACTAAATTTATGTTTGATATATCCAATAATAAGTTAATTAATACTTGGATATTTGATCTATCCAATGTTTATTACTTAAATATTAAATAAAATCTATAATTTAATAATGACTAATTTTATAAATTATGTTTGATAATTTTGATTTTCAAAATATACTTTCTATATTTTAAAGTAGCACCTTTGGTGTTCTTATTAAATTTAGAAGAAAAAAAAGGCTAAAAAACGTATGAGCTGACTGTGCGTGTGTGTGTGTATATACATATATATTCCTATACATATATATATACACTCACGCACGTGGATGTGTTTTGTACGTGTGTGTATATGTTTGCATGTTTGTATATATGCATATGCATGCCTATATATATATGTGTGTGCATGCATGATGCATGTGCTAACGTGTGTATGATATGTATGTGCGTATCCATGAGTATATATGTGTAAATGTGTGTGTGTGTATTATATGCGCACACACACACATGCATTTGTAGACGTGTATGGCTATGTGTATATACATGATTAAAACTAAGAAGGTGGATGTACTAGGGCAAAGCGGATGAATGTAATAAATATTTTTGAACCGAGGTATTCGTTAATGAAAAATTAGATCTAATCTTATCCAATTCATTAGACCTATAAGTTCTAATAGACAGATAATTTATCAGACGAGTTGGGCAAATTTATTAATTATGAGTGTTTATTACCACCTTAAAAATTATAACAACTTATAATCTGTGTTATTCAATATTATTCATATAATCAAATCTTATTATATAAATTGCACTAAACGGTATCTAAAATGCTGCGTTATTGTGGATAAGATAAAGTGGATTGCGTTGCTTTGTAAAATTTGTGAACAAACTTTTTTTTTGGGTAGTTGTTGATTTTTTTTATGAGTAAGTATTTAATACATTTTTTTAATTTTAAAAAAATAAGTTCAATGCATATTAGATTAAATAGTTTAAATTATCAAAAATTTTAAGAAAAATTATACTTTTGATTTCTATAGTTTAACTCAAATTTTACTTTGACCCTTATAGTTTAAAAATTTATAATTAGGTCCTTAAAGTTTAAATAATTTTTAATTTAGTTTTTATCATTATATTTTAATCAATATTTTGTTATATTTGTTAGTTAATTTTAATTTTATTAATATAAATCATATATATTCAAAGTATCAAAATAATATATCGTTAATTATATTAAACAGATTTAACAGAACATTTACAAAATTTTAATAGTAGGGATTAAATTAAAAAACTTGTAAGTCTAAAGACTCAATTACAAAAATTTGAATAATAGAAATCAGGTTAAAAATTACATGAAATTATGAGGGCAAAAAGTATAATTTTTTCAAATTTTTTAAAGAAATACTAAATGGCATATTTCTGACAGCAACAGTTACTTACCCCAGTTAAACGATAACACAAGAACGTTGCCCCAAAAATAGAATCCAAAGTTTTGGATGCAAGGACAAAATCCAACCCATAACCTGTTTAACGTTTTCTGGATTTGAGAATATCTTATCCTCTTTTTTTGTTTTTTTTCTCTTTGCTGTGAACTTGTTGAAAAAAATTAATGCTCAAGTTTTACATTTTTAGTAGGAAAAACACTATAAAGTTTCATTTCAATTTCAAAATAATCTGTTTCTTTTTTTCTAGAAATCTTTATAATGCAGTTCCCCAATATGGCAGAGATCTTTAAAACCACACAGGTAAATTCTGGAAGAGAAAATAAATGTATATGTGAAAGCCCTTTAATTATATGATACACATCCTATCTCACACCATTTGTCGCACTCTAGGTGTTTGATAGATTGCTCAAGAGAAGAAGGAAATTTCCTCCACTGCAATTTTCCTAAAGTAAACCAAAGAGCAATATGATTTTCCTTAAAGACAGTTAATAAGGAAATTTTCTTAGGAGTGATACAGCCAGTGCAGATAACCAATAAAAATTTATTGAAGTATGTGTATCAACAAAAGTATATTTATGTATATATACTGTGCCAACTAGTTTTATTACTTTATTATACCATGTGACTGTGTAAAAATCATCCTAAGAATTTTGTGTTAACAGACTACATCATTTGAAACACATATTTTGATGAATTTCATAGTCTCATCGTACAACTAACTTGCTGATACTTTGATAAATTATATGTAACTAGAAATTTATCCTCAAACAGAACCCAAAGGTGAAGAAATGATTAGAAAGATACAGATGAAGAGAGTCAACACTTTTAGTAATAATAATAGGTAGAGAGTTAAAGAAGCAGAGGCTAAATGATGAGGTGATAACATATAAGATGGACTTTTAAGGCTTAGCAATTAAACAGTTGTTGGTGGTGGTGGATTATTAATCTTTTTGTCTAGATTGTGCTTGTTGTTGTGCATCCAAACTTTGAGAACTCTTCGTCTGACCCCAATCTCTTGGCAGAACTGTTGCACAACAGAATCTTCCTGCTTCTGAATCTTCCACCCAACTTTCTCTGCAAAATTCAGCATCTTCTCCTTCTGCTCCTGTGTGAACTTTGTTCTGAACCTCTTCTTCACTATCTGTGATGATGCTGGCCTACCCATCATTCCTCTTCCTCCTCCTCCTCCTCCAGCACCATCTTCTTGCTCATCAGATTCTGAAGGAACTGACCCTACATTGTAGGGCAGTATCATCTGGTGTGGTGGTGGAGGTACAGTTCTTGAAGGCAGTATGTTACCTGTAGGGTACCCCACAAGAGCCTCAGGGGCTAGGACACTCTTGTGATGTCCCAAGATGAATTTTCTCCCAAATTTGTAATAAGAGGGCTCACCTTCTACTTCTTTTCTGTGGAAATTTCTGTGACAATGGCAGGCAGAGCAGGTTAAGGCCTCTATTGTGCCTTCTTCTCCACTAGGCATGAACTCGCCACACCCATCAAGGGCATTACCTCCCATGGAAGCTGCATGATTCTTAAGGCACTCTCTGTACCTTACCACTTTCTTCTTGTTGTAGTGTCCATGGTCCTGATCTTGAAGGGCTGGTAGTTGTGCAATAGAGGAGCCATTGGAAGGGTCTTGGTGATGATGATGGGCCATGTGTCCATGCCCCTCCTGCCCATGGCCATTACCATGTTCCCCACCATAAGTAGTACTGTTTATTGGGATTGTGATTTCAGCTTCTTGACTAGAAAGTTCCATTCCTAGCTTTTATTTTTCTCTCTCTTTCTTTCTGGGTTTGATATTTTTCTTTGGGTCTCGTCAATTTGCTAGTCTGGGGACCAAGAAAGAAATCACGTGAGAGAAGAGAAATATAGGAGGGCCGATTCTAGGACTTGTCTTCTCAATTTATCAACTCCTTTAGCAACACTACACTGAAAATGAAGACATTTTGATTAATTATTGACATACATCTAATTGAGGAAATGAAAGAAGCAAATTAAAAAGATGATGATGAACACAAGAAGTCCTAGGGCTATAATTTCTTGCTTTGAGTGAGGACAATTGAACTTGAATTATCTCATGATTTAGCTGAAAGTGAGTTTAGAAAGAGAAACTAAGAAGAAGCAAGACTCAGAAATGGGGCAACTAGGAGATAGGCATGAGAAGAAAACACTGTTTAAGACACTTTAATTCCCTCACTGGGCATTTTGTCTTCTATATCCTGAAAATTGGAGAGAAAAAGTGAGAGAGATCATAAAGGGTAGACAAAATAATCCAAATGAGGGGGTAGCTAGAAGTAGAGAGGTTCTTTCTTCTTTTGAATTTCATCTACAGATACAGCAAAATGGAGAGAAAGAGAAAGAAGCAAAATGGCATATGAAGAACTTTGGAAAACAACGTACCCACGTCAAGTTGTGTTGGTGGAGAGACTAGTGTTGATAAGCTTAAAGCATCTTCAATTGCAGAAAATTAACATGGTTACAAAGGTGTAAGCAAAGACAAGTTGATTTGACTTGGAAGAGAAAGAGAGAAGAATTAGGGTAACTATGGAATTGAGAGAGAGAGAGAGAGAGAAGAAGACACAGCTGAGATTTTGGAGGTGGGTTTTGCTATTGAAGCATTAAAACAAGAGCTTATACAGGTGGTGTGGGGCAAAAGAGAAGGGATAGATGAGAGAAGGGGAGTAAAAAAAAAGGAGAGATAACAGATTTTTCCAGATAAGAGGAATGGACAGTGAGTTTTAGGAGGGGAGGATCAGAAAAAAGAAATATGTATGTATTTATTATAAAAATTTTTAATAAAAATATAACATGTACTTTTTTTAAAAAATAATCATATGATGTTAAATTATAATCTAAATGAGCTAGTTCACTTTGATTAAAGCAAATGGTATCTTTTTTTTATCAATTTGACTCCATATTTTTTAAGAGTATATTAAAATAAAAAGTTACATATATTATGTAAATATGGGTATGGTTTTTTTATTAAAAAAAACTTAACTCAAATAAAATAAAAAAAAATATTTATAACTTTATTATAAGAAAAATAATTTATATAAAACTCTCTTAACTTTTGTTTAAACTATATAATTTTTTTATTTTAAAATATACATAAACTTTAAGATAAAAAGTTATGTTATATTTTAATTTAATTTTAATTTTTTATTAAAATATTCTCTATTAATCTAAATATTTTTTTATTTGATGAAATTAGAATATTTTTATTTTTATTTGTGTATATTTAAAAATAAAATTTTATTTTTTATTTTTATTTATACATATTTAAATATAATATATATATAAGTTAATTGAGGGTGTTTTAATCAAAAGATTTTAAATTCAACTAAAATATATATTTTAAAAATAAGAAATTGTATAATTTTAACAAAATTTGTTTTAATTTGTATACTTCTAAATAAATTATGTAGGTAAAAATTTGTTTAAATTTAAAAAATAAAAATAAATAAATAAATAAAAAGGAATGGGGGTGCTTGCTTTGCTTTGCTTGCACCATCAGCCATATAGAGGAGCAGTGTGTCAGAGAGTGGAGGGTTAGACAAAGAAAAAGGAGAGAGAAGAAGGAACAGTCCCCGAAGAGAATTAACAAAAAGAAACGTCCTTCATGGCAATTAACCAAAGACTTTTTATATTCATAATAATAATTCGGTGATTACTCACCCATTCCTAACTGAACCGCGTGAACTGAAAAATATGCAATTATTAAGTAAACCCACTGCCCTATTTATGCTGAACATAATGACAAGGAGTGAGAAAGTTAGTGCTAAAAATAATTATTAACACATTCAAATTTGTTAAACAACAACTTAAGTGACAAAAAAATCCTTTTATGATACATAAAAAAACATGTAAATTTTTTGTTGTTTATGTAATGCTATATATATGTGTATGTGTGCGCGCGCATGCTTCCATTCTTGTTCTTGAAGGGAACAATTAATGAATATATGTAGCTGCTGTTAGAGGCAACAATTATTAATAACATGGTTTATAGATATATTTGATTGAGTGCACTTTTTTCTTAAATTACCTCTTCTATTAATTGCTTAATATCAAGAGCTAGGTTCAGATATATATATATATATATATATTTCTGCTATCCATCATTAAAACCATCAAAAAGGAAGCCAACAACTGGAAAAGTAATCAAAGGAAGTGATGGGAATGCAAACTACGTACAAGGCAGGTGATCATAATGAGGTCTTTGGCTAAATTTAGATAAAGCTTGTTTCTTCTTCCTTCACGCCCAGCACTACTACAAATAGTTTGTGTGTCTATACATATATATAAAACATCTTGACACGCAGAGCTTTATTTTTCAAAAAGCTTGATCTCCAAATTGAGTTCTTCAACACTCGCACGCACGCACGCACACACACACACACACACAGTGCTTAAGGGTGTTTCATTTTTCCATATTGATTAGATAGTGGTACCTTCAATCCTTATCCAAATATGGTATTGTGAATCTAAAACTATCAGACAAAATGATTGTTTAAACTTAGATGAATTACTTTTTTAAGAGATGTTTTAAGTATTATTTATTTTGAAAAAATATATATTTTTAAGTTAAAAAATAAGCAGAATACTCTAAAAAAATAATATTAATTTTTTATTAAAAAATAATTCATTAAAAAATATGTTTTAAATTTTTATTTCAATACTATTTATTTTAAATTAACAATAATAAATTTAATTTATTATAAATCTATAAAATTGACAAGTATATATATATAATATTTATTATATTATAAAAGTAATAAATATAATAATATTTTGGTTAAAATAAGTATAATTATTGCTTTTGTAGTTATCAAATTTTAAACTGCATCATACAAAAATGAATACATTATTGATAATTGATAATGAATTATATGCATACAATATTTAACGATATGTTACTTACATGACACTTACCACTTACGACAACTAAATATATAATTAACATAAATTGCATTATATAGTTCTTATCGAATATATATATATATATATATGTTTGTATATATATACACACACATACACACATATTCATCATGATATTTTAAATATTAAATGTCAAAAGATAATTAAAATCTTTATTTTTTTACTACATTAATATCCAAGATATTTGAAGGCTTAATAGAATGTACTTTTTTGATGAAATTAATTTCATAGAACTATAAAATTATCTCATCCTAAAATGTTTAATTTTATTGACATATGTAAAATATTAATATTATGATATTATTTATTTATTTATTTATTTATACTTAAAATATCATATATAAATTTTTACATTAATATCATATATTACTAATGTGATAAAACTCTTACATTCTCATTAAAAAAAAATCGTTACCAGGTCCAGGATGTCATCATCTCCCTCTGTAATTTTGCCTTGTTTTAATATTCTGCTGGGAAGGAGCAAAAGGATTCCCTTTATATTATTACACTTTGTTTATAATTTTATCCAAATTCACTTTATTCTTTTATTATCTTTGCCTTTATTCCACGCTCAACACACCACTCTTAAAAGCTTTAACCATCTTTACATTTTTTTGTTTCATCTAAGTTGTCTCTTCTTCTAGTAATTCTGCATGGTTTGCTTTTCCTTTTCTTGCTTTTCTCTGTGATCCCTTTTGTCTTGGGCAAAATTATTCTCTATTTGTTGTTCAATTAGTTTAAAGCTTCTTTGATGTACTTAAAGGTAATAATTGCAGTACCTTTTTTCTTCTCAAACAAAAATTATACTCATATATATATATATATATATATGTAACTATTTAAGTCATAATGTTATATAATATTTATACATTTTAGCTATATTCGATTGTAAATGACCCAATGAAAATTTTATTCAAATTTAAATAGAATAATATACACACAGAAATATATATATGTGTGTGTGTGTAACTATAATTATAATAACATCTTTATTGTTTATACTATCTAAAGATCATTATACAAAAATGCATACACATTATATTAATTCTTGTAAAATTATTTTTTTTAAATGTATGAATATGATGGCCATATAACTTGCAATATATTCTAATAAATAAAAAAACAACAGTGGGCATGAACATGCCAAAGATATTCGTGTGCGTTACTCTCTCTCTCTCTCTCTCTCTCTCTCTCTCTCTCTCTCTCATTCACTCTTTGTCTCTGCTTATATATTTTGTGTGTGTACGTATGTACATGTTTGTATAATTTTTTATATATGTATGTTTACATGCCTGTAGTTTTTCTTATGTCCTTAAATTATCAATTTTAAAGTAATACAGACACAGAATGTGTAAAATTTATTATTTAAATAGGTCTCACATGTTGGAGTATGATTTATTACTTAAACACATCTTACATATTTTATATTTATCTTTATTAAAAATTAGGAGTGGGTCCCTTGCAATTGCATGAGAATCCATGTTAATTAACATGGGATAAATATGAAGTTCACATTTTAAAAAGAAAGTAGAAAATTTATAAAAAAAATTGAAAAGAAAAAGAAGCCTATAGGATAAAAACAATCTTCTATAATAACAATCATCCTCTATATATATATATATATGTGTGATTAAGAAAATCCAAAGTCAAAGAAAAGTAGAAAACAGATAGATGAATTATGTTGCTGACCTTGCTGAAGCCAAATTAAAGGGCCCATAAGAAAGTATTAAAAACAAATGAAAACCCTAATTGATCACACAATTTTCCAAATTTTTCTTTTCCTATTTCTTTTGAGGGGAAGGCACATGGATGCAGCCATCTGATCAATCACTGCTAGCTAGCCCTAAATTCTCTGCACCTTTATTGCTTTGATTGACGAACCTTGTCATTGATAAAGGAAGTACTGCCCGTAAATAGTGGAAAATTATTGTCCTTTTTTTTTTTCATTTCCCACTGCCTTCCAAATTTTCATAAAATTTAAGATCACACTTTAAACTAAACATGCAGGTCCTTGTAAATTAATTGAAAGCATTAGTTATAAATTATAATAAACATATTTATGAATTTTTCACTTAATATTTTATCATTTTAATTTAAAGTCATATATATTTTATCCTTTTATTGATGAATATAATTTGAGTTTTTATCACTTGGGCTAGTTTACGGTATCCATTTTTTTAAAAATAATGAATATAAATTTTCTTTTGCCTTAACTAATTAACATACTGTACAATTGGATAGAAAATTTTTCAAACAAGATCATTATACATATAATTATTATAGTTCATTATAAATTATACAGTTATGTATAAGTATTATGTATATATAGTTTAAATAATCAAGACAAGTGTGTGTGTATATACGTATATATATATATATATATATATGATTGATAGTTTTGATTTGTTTTTTACTATTATTATATTAAGGAATTTTTGTCTAATATATCATTTCTAAGCAGGGACTTATGAAAAGGAATTTAACAATCCCTAATAATTTAGTTTGCAACCCAATGGAATTGATTAACTTTTGGTAAACAGAAGTATATATGAACTAATACAGACACAAATTAAATATTAAAGAAAATGACAGATAGGGCTATAATTTGAATTTGGCAAATCTATACAACATGCAAGCTAGACATACAATTTGTTAGATCGATCAACATTCAAAGATTTAGTGTTGATAATTAATTAGTAGCTCTTTTTGTTTTAGCAAGAGGACAAGGAATTAGAGGAATATTACGCACATAAAGAGAAGATCATGTTCTCAATGAATAAAAGTACTTCAAACTTTTTCCCTTATCTTACATTAGAAAGCAAATTATTCAATGACCAAATAAACAAGAAAAAAGCATACAATTCTCTTTCTCTCTCTCGATCTTCTTGTCTGAAAAGCAAGTTATTCTTGGTCAACTATATAGATCTTTTTCCTCATAATAATCTCCAAGATGTTCTTCGCATTTTGCTTTTTAAGATGCTGCGCTTTCTTCTAATATAATCTCAACCCGCTTTTTTCTCGGTGCCTTGTCTTAGGAAAGAAATACTACCTTTGTTATGCCAATCATTAATTTCCATTAAAGAATCAATTTGCTTTGTTTGGCTTTATATATATATATATATATATATAACTTTTAAAATACGTCTAAATTTCTTAATTTTTTTATTCTAAAAATATAACAAAATATTCTGAAACCATAATATAACTAAAATAGAAATGTCAATATAGTGCATGTTTTAATTTTAAAGAAATAACGTGTACTTTATCAAAATAGGAAGAAAATCATGTAATTTAAATATTTTATTTTTTAAAATATATGTATTACCTTTTTCTAATACCACCTTTGTGTGATAATTTGCTTTTTCAACATGCGCGTGTCATGATCAAGACAAACTAGTATATATAATCATTCTTTTCTGCATAAAGCTTAACATAAGTTCTAAATCATTTATGTATAAAAAATTGTTAGCTCTTTTGAAGCTTTTTTTAATTATTTTTGTATTAAAAATAATCCCTATATATGTTATTCCCTGCCGGACGAGTAAAGCTGTAATCCAACCAAGTTTTAATATGTACTACGTTTATTCATTTAAAATTAGACCAATCCTAAATTCGAGCTCACAAATTTTTAATCAAATAAAAAATTGTGATTATCTTTAGCACCTTTAATAAGCAAGTGAAGCCAGAATATTTTAATCATAAACAACATTATATATATATATATATATATAATCAAACTACTTGTAAAGTTAACGAGTTGAGCATTAAATTTTAGTGCTTCTATCATTTGTGCTCACTTCTTTAGCCACACGCGATAACCTTAATTATTGCTTTTACTTTCCCTTTCTTTTTCTGAGAGTTGGGATGTCAAAAAGAAAAAAAGGGTTTGTTAACAATCTGAAAGTATGGAAACTAAACGTTTGGCCTCTATATATGTATCTCAAGCACTTAACAATTCGTGTGTTTCTGCAACTGATATCAAATGCAGAAGAGTACTAATTAATCTGAAAGGTAAGCACACCACCACCAAATATATAATATCATTCTTGCTATAACTTCATATCTACTCGATCATGGGCAACTTTTTCTCTACCCCTTGAGAGGAAGGGACCATTTTTCTTTCTTCCAAAAGCATATATAATCAAAAAATCTTCAATGGATTTGGTTCCTTAAGCTTGAATGTTCGGGAGAATAGCCATTTTCTTTGCTTTCACAGTTAGGATATTCCAAAACCTTCAGACTGTGCTTTATCATTCTAGCTCAGGGCCACTACTCATTATGTTTACATATACTTTTATCATTATTCTCTATCTTCCCAACTTTTTTTTCTCTTTCCTTACTTTGTTAAAAGTGCTAGTAAATTTCCTTTTAATGTGATAGATAGAAAAAGATTAAACAAATTAAGCACAAAAAGCAAGAAACTAAAAGCAGATAACTGGAAAAATATATATATATAATTGTAAGTTTCTCAATTGCACTTTCTGATAAATGTATAGTTTTGAGTGCGCAACCCAACTAATAGACCAATAATGAGTAAACCTCCTTTAAGGGACTTTCATATAAATACCCTCGAATATTTTTCTCTCTCATATCTCTCTAGATGTTTATTAGTATCTTCACCTTATACCACACTCCCTAGTCCATGAAATTTGATTTCAGCATCAGAGTCTATTATAGCCCAGTTCTTTTAGCCACGTTTGGGACGTGATAATGGAGAGGAAAAAAGAAGAAATTTTTTTTAAAAAATATTATGTAATATCTATTATACTATTATTATTACTTAATAATATTTATTTTTTAAAATAAAACATTTTTTATCCAACTTATCTCTACTTTTTTTTTTTCTATTCCATTCTATTTCTTTTTGCCATACCAAACATGCCAATTAACGTTTCCTATTTTGCACGTCCTTTAAAAAACTCTACTCAGCTGGAGAACCAGCTCAACCAATAAAATATTGCTCGTCAGTTTTAGTTCACAAATTCAGTGTGTGCCTTAGTCTAAAGTGTCTCATTAACTGCTCTATTAATTACAATTTAAGTACCATGTGGTATTTCCTGTCTTAATTTTAATAGAAATATACAATTACGTAAATGTTAAAACTTCTTGCAATTTTATTATTTAAAGTATATTTCACTTGTACATTGAACAATTTTATAGGCTTCTAGAATTATTATTGGAATTAAGTTGACATTTGAAAATTAAAACTATATATTTAATTTTAGTAGTAATCTCTAAACACAGTGAAAAATATGTTCAAGATATAACAAAGTGAAATAGACTATAAGCAGACAATGGAACGGTATCTGTGTGATCTTTTCCAAGTTCTTTCATGTCTCTTTCTTATACAAATATGACTCATTGATGTCAACTCTGTGGGTTGGATGTGCTTTCTGCGTTTTGGGGCCCTCTGTGGGATATGATAGAATCTGTGAATGTGTTTCTTTCAAGTTTTTCAAATTAAAAAGCAAGGGAAGGACACAGGACTAGCCGTTGGGAACATTCCTAGTGCTTTTGGTTTTTGTCTCGAGTAGACCTTAAGGCCACGTAAAGGGGCACAAACCCAACATTCTCTAATGAGCATATAATTATGGCAAGGCATGAGATTCAAAGTTAGGCCAATATATGATGAAAATAATTTAGATTTTTTTCTTCATCAAAAAGTGACCATACCTTTCCTTATACACAACTTGTTGGTATCTATTCCATTTTTTTCTTGTTCCACCATCATTTTCTAGCTAAGATATGACTGACAAATGCGGCTAGTGATGAGATTAAAGAATGGAGAATTTAGAAGAAAAGCAACGTTTGGAATCCACGTTGGTGCAACTCCAATATTTGCTCATGGATATTCCATATTATTTATAGAGACTTTGATACTTACTTGGAAAGTTTAATTCTTTGTTGAAATTAATTCCAATCGAATTCACTTGGGTTAATTTGATGATATATTGCTTTTCTATAAATTAGTGGTTTTCTATTATCTTTGCTCTTCTGATATTAATATAGGAGCAAACTGGGTAATACAATGTAACATTTTCTCTCATCAAGCTTATCTCTTTCTTGGTTACCAATTAACGATTAATTATGATAGAAGGACTATCCTCTTCATCAATATTTATGGAAAGAGTGAGACATAAGATATCATTAATTAATAAACCAAGTTCGTTTCATGCAATAAGGTTTTGTTTTGAAATAGTTCATATATATTGTTAAATGTTCTTTTCCTTCTGAAATTAAAAAAAAAAGTAAGTTTCAGGTTAGGTTAATCACTGTAATACAGCTTATTGCTAAAATTGTATTGCTGTATATACAATTCCAGTATGATAAATCAACTATAATTTTTAAATATTTTTTATAAATTTTATAATAATTAAAATATACCATGTGATTTTTTTTCAATAAATCATTATTGATTATCACATTATTAATTCATTTGAAAAAGCTCTCCTATGTATTTAGTATAATTTAATTGAAGAATCTTATAACAAATATATACATATAATTGCATCTAAACATTTTTTATTCTAGCATTTGCTATAAGGTAATTTTTTTATCTGAATATATATAGATATACATCAGCAAAGTCAGAGGCTGATCTACAATATGAAACTGATAGGCGAATTACTTCTTGTCAAATTTTAAAAGGTTTACACTTAAAATTAAATTAATGCAAGAGAGACAAATCACATCCAGGAGGGCCAGTACAGTCAGTGATGTAATAAATTAAATGGTTGGTGTCAAGTTTAAATTATATATATATATTTGCATGCATATGGTGAAGATCGAAGAAGTTGGTAGAATTATCTTATCTATATTTAATGATATAAGCAAGAGTCATGCATGCATATGAGAGAGAGACTGAACAATGACAATGTTGGGTTGGCTGAGGGGACCATTTCAACAGCTCACAACCCAACACTCTGAAGAATCTTCTTCTTCTTCTTCTTCTATTTATGCCCAATGCCAAGAAAAATCAATCCATATTCTCTTATGTGAAAAAAAAATTTATACGAAAAAGAGGATAATACAGTAAATATAGGACTCATATTTATAAGTTTTACTAGACTTTACTCAATGCACATACTTACGGGTTCATTGATTATTAAGAATGAACTAGCTAGCTAGAAGGTAACCAGTGTACAACATGCAACACTTTGTCTACGTGATCTCATTATACATCTTTTAATTATTTTAATTGTTCAATCTCTTTCACCTCCCATAGCCATAGCTTTTCCATGCAGTAATTTAATTACATTTATTTTGGCTCTACTTTCTGTAACTCTTTTTGTTTTTGTTCTAGTTTTTAGGGTTTGGAATTATGGTCCTTAAAAGATACTATTTTCATTATTTCAGTCCTAATATTTTTTAAAATGTACATCGTTTTAGTTCTAATGGTTAAAGTTACTTATTTTTACAACTTGAATTTAAACTTTGAAACTAGCACCTAAAAGAGTTTATACTTTTAAATGTACTGTACTGGTGTGGGGGTGCTTCTTTAAATTTTTTTGGAAAGAAATTGATATTCTTATCCGTACAACCCAATAAATAATAAAAAAGAACATAAATTGATTTTTTTTACCTATATATTATTTATTTGTGAAAATATTATCAAATTTATTGTATAAATTTTTCTCCAAAGTAACTTAGACACTTGGAGGGGGAAGCTTAACTTAATTTGGGCTTGGACTAAAGCCCAAAGTGTAAATACTCGTCAAGTTTAGGCTCCACGTATATCAAACATAGGCTTCCAGTGTAAATATTCATTATTCTTGAGCATTTTAAAATGATAATATACAGATCACTTCTTAAAAATATATATAAAAAAAATAAAAATTTTATTTTTAATTCATGACGCATATATAAGTACTAGATTTATTATTGATATATGGATATTTTTCACTTTTCTATCATTGTTCTATAATTTTGGAAAAAAAAAAATTATATGTAATTACTTACATTTTAAATCTTAAGTTCTTACAATTAAAAAATGATAAATGTATAATTTTTAATAACAACATAATAAAAATATGATTTTAGTATTTAAGTATTTAATTTTTTAATTAAATTATATATTTATTATATTATTATTTAAAGTTTTTATACTTATTATATTTTAATTAAAAATCTATATATATATATAAATTTAATTCTAGCCTATTTCATGACTTGTAATAGGGGCATGACAGTAGGTAGGTGCGCCAGGATAATGGGAATCTGATTGCAAAATTTAGGACAAATACATGGTAGCGTGTAAGTAAAGTCCACCCGAAAAAATGAGCATGACATTGACAGCACATGTACAATACGATATATTACATCTACCCAATTATATATATATATATATATATATTTATTTATTTATTTATTTATTTATTTTTATTTATATATATGTACGGAGAGAGAGAATTAGTCTTATTGAATGTTTATAGCCCTGAACTTATAGCCCATTTGATATGTCACAAGATAGAAAATATGTTTTTAAATATTTTATATAATATTTATTATATTTTTATAAATATGTTTTTGTAATTATTATTTTTTATTTTTATTATTTTTTAAAATAGAGACATAAAAATTATTTTTTATTTGTTTTATCTTTTTTTTTGTATTTTTATACTTAATATTCTATATATCAAATAATTTTTAGCTTGTTTAGCTTGATTTAGAAGATAAAATTTTTGAAATTTTATTTTATTTTTGATGTGTGATAAAAAATATTTTTATATGATAACAATCCCCCCCCCCCCCCCCAAAAAAAAATCACGTTGGACATTTAAGCAAATATGAAATTGAAGTTTCTTCACTAGGCATGTTTAGTATCCTAAAGAAAAGAATAAGAAAAGTGAAAGTTAGAAAGTTTTTAATTTTATTTTTATAATTATTATTTAATCATTAAAAATAAAAATATTATAAATATTTTTTATCTATAGAATTATTTTTTTTATTTTTATACCTAACCTTTTGTGTACTAAATCGGCCAAAATCAAATATTACTTTTTTTTTCTTTTGGAACAAAATATATTCATTCAAAAAAAATTTTAATATTATCTAAATCGTACTTTTTAAAACATTATTTTTAAATAATTTCATAAATGAAAAATATTTGAAGAAAGGGACTAAATACCAAATATATTATGTCTTCTTTTGTTAAAAATAATTTTAAAATAAATAAAAATTTATTTTAAAAAAAGAACAACAAATAATTTTAAACACATGAATATGGTCGTTGAACTACTCCCGCCTAGACAAACTGGCGATTTGATTCTCTCCTCTGTGCTCTTCACCTGCTGTGTCTCCTCCAAACGCTAAACGATATCGTTTTGTGCATAAAATGATTATGAGCCATTGGATTCGTGAGCAATTAACGGACAGTGATGAAGCCTTACTAACTCTAAATGACGTTGTTTTGAAGACGCAATCTTGGCTATACATTTCATGGGATAATCATAGCCGTCTATAGCATATTAAGTCTTTCAATCGTGCTTACTCCTCTCCAAACTAGCGTAGGAAAACAAAAAACAGAGCCTCCTTGCCAAGACGTTGTGTAGTCGATGCTTGTTTGCAGTTGGGTAGCTTTGGTGAAAGCGGTTGGAGTTTTCTCCTCACTTCAGTCAAATAATTGCAATCTAAAGTCTTTTTTTTTGTTTTATATTCAGTTTATCATTTTGTAAAAGTTAAAAGTTGGATTTTTGAAGTCTTGTTGCTGTTCCATTTCGTTTTGTATTTTAATGAGTCTAGCATGTATTTGTTTCAATATTATTTTGTTTTAGTAACTATGTTTTGTAATCATTCAAAATGCATATTAATGTATTTATATTTGCAAGCTTATATATATACCCGATGGATATAGGCTTGATTCCTAAACTCAATCTTGAGTTTGAAAATATAGAAGAGGCATAGGAATTCTGGCATGATTATGGTAGGAGAGCTGGTTTTGGTGTTCGAAAACAAAAATTTTACAAGAGTAGAAAGGTTGGGTCATATTTATATTATCTATATGTTTGTTGTAAGGAGGGATTGCGGAAACCAGATATGCGAGATGAAAAAACAAAGAAGCCTAAACAAGAGACAAGAACAGGATGTGAAGCTATAATGAAAGTTGTACAAGTAAATCGAAAGTACAAAATAAATGAAGTTTTTCTATATCATAATCATCCTTTTCAACCTCCTGAAGCAGTTCACATGTTAGCATCGCATCGGAGATGAACACCAGTTCAAGAATATGAACTAGAAGTTGCTGAACAAGCTAGGATTAGTCAAAGATCAACATTTAATTTGATGAGCAAACATGTAGGAAGTCGAACTAATTTAGGATATACAAGAGTTGATGCAAAGAATTACCTCAATTCAAGAAGGCAAAGAGCCATGGCATTCGGTGAAGTTGGGTGTTTGTTTAATTATTTTGAAAAGCAATTGGCAGAAAATCCATCATTTTGTCATGCTCATCAAATGGATTCAGAGGAGCAAGTTACAAATGTGTTTTGGGCTTATGCACGCATGTTGATCAACTATATTTGCTTCGGAGAAGTCATTTCACTTGATACAACGTATTGCACAAACCGTGATCATAGACCTCTGGCTATTTTTTCTGGTTTTAACCATTACAAAGGAGGGGTAATATTTGGCGTTGCTTTATTATATGATGAAAGGGTCCTTTAAGTGGCTCTTGGAGACTTTTTTACGGGCACACAAGAATGTCATGCCATTAACTATTTTCACAGACCAAGATGCTGCAATGGCATATGCAATAGGAGAAGTGATGCCAAATGTGAAGCATGCCTTATGCACATGGAATATCTTAAGGAATGCTATGAAGCATCTTAAGAACGCAATGAAAGATGGATCTCATATTGTGAGTGATTTCAATGACTGCATGTATCATTGTTAGGATAAAATAGAATTTGAATAAGCTTAGCAAGCATTATTATCAAAATATAATATGGAGGATAACCCATGGTTGATGTCTATGTATCGGATAAAAGAGAGATGGGTGGCATGTTATATCAAGGATGTAAGGACACTTGGTATGAGAAACACTCAAATCAGTGAAAGTGTCAATGCTAGTGTTAAAGGATGCACAGGTCCTAAATTGGATATCAATCAATTCCTAGAACAATTTGAAGATGTTATTGAGAGTAAGCGCTTTAAGGAAGTGGAAGATGATTTCAAGGCACGTGATAAGTTGCCAAGGTTGATATTGCAAAGTTCATCTATGCTTCATCAGCTTTCTCAGGTATACACTAAACCTATCTTTGACTTATTCCAACGTGAATATGATCTACGTGATGCTACACGTATAGAAGATAGGAAAGAAAGAAAGATAAATGAAGCTGACAATGATAGTTCTACCTTGTTCGATTATGTGATAATTGTGGAAAAAGAAGAAAGGAAAGTTTCTATTGGCATTTGATCCATCGACAAAGATAATTACTTGTAGTTGCAAGAAGTTTGAAAGAATAGACATATTATGTTGTCATGCTTTGAGAATCTTCCTTGAATGTGATATCAAGTTACTGCCAAAGAAGTATGTAATAAAGAGGTGGACTAGAGAAGTACGATATGATGCAGTGTATGATATTAAGGGAAAGCAGGTTGAAGATGATCCTAAGCTGCATAGGTCAAATCGATTTAGACAATTGTGCCCCATGTGTGTTAAGTTAGCCAGTGATGCATCAGAAAGTTCAAAAGCATTTTTTTTTAGTTCATGAAGTTGTCTTGGAACTTAGTAAGAAAGCGACTGAGTTGCATATAAATGTTAATGATAGTGATGATGATGGTGATATTGATGGTGAGGGGAATCATGGGAGTGATTAAGGTAACAGTGGCAAAGTTATTAGGTGGAAGAAGAGAGATGGTAGAAGGATAAAAAAACGACTAAAGAGTTGGGTGGATGAATTACATTCAAAAAGGCGAAGACGAAACCCCTCTAAGGACATATCACAGTCAGGAAAGAACTCTAAAAAAGTTTCAAAATCAGACAATAATTCTAAAAAGTCTTTACAATCTCGTAAAAATGTTAAGAAGGGTTCAGAGGTTAAGATTTTTATATTCTTTCATTAATTTTTTAAAGGTGTTGTCATATTTTCATTGTTAACACTTTTATGTTCTTTCATTAATTTTTAGGCAATTCAAATGATACAAGAGATTGCTAACTCAGCACCTCAAGTACAATGTGATTACATGGTGGTAGATGCACCTGTACCAAGTCAAATGACTTTTACCAATTTGTTGATGGTAAATATGCAACCTTTTTCTATTGACAAATAAAAGAATATATCCATTTTTTACTGATAAATAACATATATTCTTATTGTAGGCACCACTTGACTATGATATGCCATCACTTAAAGTTATAGAGTTAACCAAAACATTTACAAATGGTAAATCATAACACTTTTAGTCATTTTCATTCAAATCAAATTTAGAATTTTATAAGCAGTCATATACATGGTCTTAATATAGGGGCTTTACAATGTGAACACTAATGATGTACAATACATTTCAAATGTAGATTCACACATCAACATAGATCATCCTACTATAGGTCCACATTTGTCCTAGCTCAATGAAGTCTTCTATTTCCCTCAATGAAGTCTTTTATTTCAAGTAAAGGTCCACATTTGTCCTACCTCTTGCTTCATCTCAGATTCTCTTGGTCAACTGTTCATTTTGTTCATACCATGTAGTAACTTTGGGCTGCTCTCTTTTTTATCATGGTGGCTCAATGCTCTCCATTGTACATATCAGTATATTTTGTACAGTAATCATGATTTGCATATCCAATTTTGATGATATAATCTGTAATGCAATCATTTGGTCAGTACCAATTCAGAACAAATGACACACTAGTTATCTGTATTGCAATTATATGGTCCGCAAACTATTAAATGGCCTCTTACTTGTTATCTGCTTTTGTCTTCTCACTTTCTTCCCCAATCTTTTCTCTGTTTCAACTCTTGTGAGCACAGAATCTGATAAAATAATAATAAGAAAGTTATCCACCTCTTAAATTCAATGATTTAATACAATTTATAGTGATGAGGATGGCTTGCCAAGGTACTATGGTCAGATTATGAAAATCAGGACGAGCCCAGATCTTGAATTGCATATTATGTGGCTTGCTTCCTGATGGCTACCAAAGAATACCATTATATGGGAAGATACAAACATGCTTATTTCTTGTGGAAGACACAAGTAGTCATATACATTATATAGGGAATGGACACCTAAAATCAAATGCTCCGATGGTAAACTGGGAGTATGACATTGCGGAAGTTCTTAAAGAAAATGCCTTGTGGATAAAAGTTTTAGTTATGGACATTGTTCGTGGATATAATTCAATTTTTAAGGGCAAAACATATAAAGGTGGAAAAGAAACATGCTCCAAGTCTAATATTATTGTTTCTTATAAACATGCTCCAAGTCTCCAAATCATTGTTTGGTTGCAGAGAAAATGGCAGGTGGAAAAGAAATCAAATGGTGGTAGTTATTGGTTGCAGAGAACATGAATCATATAAAGAAATTTATCTCAATCATGGAATCCCCCACGATGGTGATTATTGAACTAAGAATTCTAATCCAGATATCCAATGACATTTCTTCAAAAATTAGATGGGCACACATTTTTAGCTTCACTGTAAAGTACAAAAAATTAAAGCAGAGAAAAGATGCATATGGGTATCCATGCTTGTTTTGGTAACAAATTAAACCAGGGAATATACAGAATAACAACAAAATTTCACAAGAGGCAATGAAATTAGAGTATCATCAAGAGAAAAAAGGAAGAAGGGGAGAGAAATAGAAGGGAAAAACTCATGTTGGGCTGGAGAGAAATGAAGAGTCTCATCGTAATAGAACTCATTTGGAAACCTCCATGACAAACGGTGAATGGCAATTGGATTCTCTCGCATTCGGCAAAGACAACAATCAACGGGCAGCCATGAATGGTGAACAACCACGAATGCGTTCGATGCAGCTTGGGGATCGGTCGAATGCCAGGAAGAAGGAAGAAGAGAAAATAAAACAAACAACGGTCATGATTAATTTGCGAAATGAATGGCTAGGATGATTTATAATCCAAAACGACGCCGTTTTGACATTGGTGGAGACGCGATGGAGACAATTTTGGTGGAGAGAAGCCGAACGTAACAAATTGAGGCTGACTCAATCTGATCTCATTGAGTTGCTACTGTACAATGTAATTTAACATTAAAAAAAAAAAAAAAGAGATTGTGTTATTACAGGAAGAGTTGAACTTTTTGAAAAAGTCAAGTTTTTTTTATTGTTAGATTTTTTTCAAAATATGTATAAAATAATTTTTTATTATTTCACATATAATGAACTTTTTAAAAGTTGAGTATTTTGTTGTTAGAACTTTTTATAAGGTTTTTTCTCTTTTAATTTCTACTAGAAAGATATCAAATTATATAATATATATATGTATATATAATATTCATCTGATAAAAATTGAAAAACTATTTTCATCTGGTGCATTTTGCTTCTTTCACAAAAGGCCAGATACTGCTGTGCTACTTCATGGTCCCTTAATATATATCTTCTAGTGCTGTGTTTGGAAAACCGTTACCCCATCTCTAAACCACGTTTTAGAGAAAGCAAAAAATTAAAGCTTCTACTCAATCGTGGTTTTTCAACGTGCTGCCAAATGGGCTATAGGTTGTCGGAGGCCAAGTGTCAATTGGACCGAATCCGAACTGCAAAGGCTTGAACAGCCAATAATTTTTCCTATCAATTATATACAATATTTATTATATTTTTATAATTATTATTCTACAATTATTATTTTTATTATTTTTTTTAAAAAAATACAATAAATATTTTTTGCTTAAAATTATTTCTTTTAATTCAATTTTTCATTCCTTTTCTTTTTAAGGACTTTCAATTTTTTATATAAAGATTGTTTGTGTTGAATAAGTCTTTTTTACATAAAGATTAAAAAATTGTAACATCTATCTATTATATTTTCGGGCCGATCCTGTGGGCCTGACTTTCTGATCCTATCCTTGAGGGCTGCTCTTAAAAATTATACTTTTAAAATTCTAATAAAATAGTTTTCTTAAAAGAAAAGTTGTTAAACCCTTAAGGTCCAACCTGGCCTAACCTTAATTCCCTACTATTGCAGTGCAACGTAAATTCTCAAAAACACGTTTTACAAAGCCGTAAAAAGAAATTCCAGAAATCAATTTTAGATACATGTGTCCCAAAGATAAATCTTTTAAGACCATTCTTTTACAGTAGAACAATGCTGAAATATACATCAAGAAAGACAACTCATATTTCCCAAAGCATCTATAAAAAATAATTGGCATCTTCAGGGCTAGATTATTGGCCCAATAAAAACCTATTCTTTTTTAATGAACATTTTTCTAAATTCATCATTGGATTTTGGCTTTTCATCCTCTTCAGTCCTCGGCTTATTCGAAGCCCAACCAAGTGCTCTGACGTTTCTGGGCACTGCAAAAGTGTTCTTCCCCTTGATCTGGATGTTGTCACCACCAGGCTTTCTAGTAGCAGCCTTGGTTTCCTTTACAGCTTCCTTTGAGGTATCATCAGGTTCTTTGGATACAGAACCTGCTTGACCAGATCGATCAGTAGCACGTGCTACAAAATTTTATTTCGGGTGAGAGGAAGATTATGTGAAAAGAACATAAGAACACATTAATTAGAGGGCAGACATTAAGACAGTGTAATTATATAAACCAGACAAGTAATGGAAGCATTAGTGAGAACTGTCCACGGTGGATAAAGGGGCAACAATTATATCTGAGGAATATAGAAGGATGAGCTTGATGATATGTATATCAAAGCACACTTGCTATGCATTAATACTCAACCCAAACTAATTACAGCCCAGATCGTACGTTTCAAATTTCACAACTACACATCTCCTATTACAAACTCAAATTTGCCTAAATGTAATGGTTAGTTACTTAAATGGCAACTGCCTATACGCATTTATTTTAGATAGTTTCACGTCTTTATCACCAAAGATCAATAGAAGGCCACAAAAGTTAGTTGGAAGAAGGACCAGATGCATATTTATGCACAAGTGTGTACCAGTCCAAAATTTGAACAGGATAAGTTCACTCTACTTACTTTGTTCTTTCAAGTTTCTCTGACCAGAAGATTCTTTTCTGCCTCGCTTTGGGTCAGACCGAGCAATACTTAGCTTCTTCCCAAGTAAGTTTTGCTTGTTCTTAGCTACTGCTGCAGCAAGATGCTCTTCATCCGAAAAATCCACATAGGCCAGTCCCTTCATCAATATGAAACCTTTGAACATTTATGCTCAAAGCCATAGACACAGTAAAGGAATGCAAAGTATTCACTGCCATAATGTAACAAGATCTGTTCCTTTGGTTACATAATCATTATGGAGCACAATTTAAGTTCAACTTTACGATGTATGGCAATATACTCCCATAATTGGCTAAGCCAGTGATCAGTGTCTCTATGTACGTTCCTTTCCTCCTTAACATATAAATAGTTGAAGTGCAAGGCAATGACTCATACAAGGTTTTGACGTTGTACTTCAAATATTAAGTTTTAGTCAACAAACTAGTTTACATTTGTCTCAAGAATTATTTCCTCCAAAGGCTTATATTGTTAGGAGAAAACCCAGGACAGGTTTTGGCTTTTGATATATATATATATATAGATAGATAGATAGATAGATAGATAGATAACAATTTGTAACAAATTAAGGCACCCAAAAAAAGAAGAGTAAGTCGGTAATACCCTGGATTTTCCAGTGAACTTGTCATGTAGAATACGAATGGCAACAACTCCACCAACATCACTGAAGAAATTACGAATATGCTCATCATTTGCCTGCAATAGCACAACTCATCAGTCTGTGACACACATAAACAATACACATACACATGGGAGGGAGGTGAGTTTTATCTACCATAAAGTTAAGGTTTGATATAAAGACAGTGCACTGGTCTGAGAAGGCCCTGCTTTTTTCAGAGGTAGACTGTTGTTTAGTTACATTGTCAGATTTGTTAATCTCCTCTTTGACCTCTTCCACTCCTGTCAACTGTGGAGAGTTCTGCACTTGAACTTTATTTTCCTCAGGAACTTTCTTTGGGGTTTTACCAGTTTCTCTCCGTCGCTTTGCTGAAGACTGTTCATCAGTCATGTCAGGCTCCAGCTTTCTCTTGTCACGAGCATTTCTTTTAGGATGACTTTCCTTCTCCTCTGTTGACTTGGATTCTTGCTGTATCCTATATAATTGTAGCTCTACCAGTCGAGGGCTAACCTAAAGAAAGGCAGTCCCCAACAAAAACATTAGCATACCCAAAAAATTAACAGCTATTTTTCTGCCAATCCAACTAAAAACAATTACATACAGCAGGGCTGACCATTTCATTTAAAACCACATTGAATGGCAATAAACAGGGATGGCATCAAACTATCAGCTACATTAAACACTTCAAGTTAAGAAAACTAAGCTAATGATAACCCGAAAAGGCAATATTACTAATAGGGATACCAATCTGCCAAATGATTCACACAGAATATTCCTTATATTCCAGCCAAGTCAATGAATTTTTCATTGTTTAGTAGGTAATTATATATCTACTTTTGCTTGAACAGTGAGCAATACTTCTATTTAGAAAGCCCTTGGCAAATTTGTGCATAATTTCTCCCTCTCATTTTTAGCATGTCCAGACTTATTTTTCCGATAAAATTGATCACATGCACAGGATGACAAAATGATCTCATTAGTGGAACACAAGTGCCAAATATTCATTTAATAATTCTCTTCACCAATGCCAGACTTGTTCAATAACAGTAAGACTGAAGCAGAAGAGGAAAGAATGTACCTTTTCCAAGGCATGATCAAAATCCTCCAAGGTGCCAAACTCCCTCTCAAAGCGTAACCATGAATGGCATATGTCCTGAATTATTCTGTTTTTTAGGAAGGGAAGGTATCATCTAATCCAAACAGCATTACATAGCAGGTCATATAACCCCAAAATAATTTCTACATAGAATATAACAATGAGAAGCACAATCCTTTCATTCAAAACCAAATGAAAAAAAAAAGGGGGGAAGAAAAACCTTAATAAATGGCTAGGTCTACTGAGTTTCACATCTATTGGCACAGGAAATTGATGATCTAGTTCTGGTAGTTTTTCTTATAACCTTTGAGTAGAAAGGAAATTACTGAGACTTCCAGAAGGTTCAGATCAGTAGTAGATCTGATAACGAGCTGGGCTTTTAAGAAAAATTCGCAAAAATGGGCCCTACAAGAAAAAGAAGGAAAAAAGCCCAGCCAGGCCCAGCTGGTCCTTTGAAAAGTGTGATTTAGATTTCATTGTAATTTCCCCCCCCCCCCCCCAAGAAGAGGATAAAGATGAGCGAAGCAGATACATCTGCATGCACATGCATCACAGCATAAGCTTTGAGGGAACAAAGAAGACGTTTTGGTTTTAGTGAGATTGTGAGAGCAGGAGTCAAGAAAGTAATGAATATTATAGCATGGCATGTGAGGATTACAGTTAGATAATGTAAAATATTTGGATTATGATGATTCCAGCAATTGTTGTTGCATCAATCTGAGTGTGCCAATTGTCCCTTTTGAAAGGTTTTATTATTGCTAGCCATAATTGATTAATTAAACAACCAGAGATTAGGAAAAATAAGAAACATTTTTGCCAAATTAAATTATTTAATAATTAATAATAATAAGTGTCCCTTTGATAATTTTGATCCTGGGATATGGGGGCAAATCATTTTGCTCACTCAGATGTAAGTATATAAAAATGATGATATAAACTAATTAATATATTAAAAGAAGAAATAATAATATATGAAATGTTCTGGATTAAAAGAATTTTAATATTATAATATATTTTAAAAAAAGAATATTTGTTTGGGCCTTCAGGCTGGGCTTTTACAAAACAGGCCCATTTTTTAATCAGGCTTTATTTTTCAAGTTCATATTTGTTTTTTAAAAGCTGGGCGCAAGATTTTGGACTTATGATTAGGCCTAATCTGAAGCAACTAGAGTTTATTGTTTTTCTCAAGTTACCAGGCTTCAATGTGATCTTCAGTAGGCCAAATCAAATTTGTATTGGATAAGAGCAACAGAAGTCTAGTGGAAGGAAAAAAATTTTCCTAATTGATAGGGAATATGTTCCTGAAAGAATTTGGCTGATAAGAAGCTCTATGAATGGTCAGATGCAACTAAGTTGTATCTTCTCTACATTCTTTACATAATCAAGCTCAAGCCCATGCAAGGTAACCTATTAGGTGAGGTCAATGACTACTTTAACCTCTATAAATGTACCTTGGAAACAGTTAAACATACTAATCAAAATTGAAGTGTCAAATTTTGTGAGGGGGGGGGGGGGTGTTATTATACCTCTGAGCCAGTCCCAGGAAACCTCTTACTATAGCATCTCTTGTATATGGACCTAGCTTCATTTATGTGACCATGTTCAATTTCCATTGCTATGTAAACTTTCCATGCCTCCAACATTGAGCCACTGCACAAACCCAACAAATTTAAAAAAAAAAAAAAGGGTGAGAGAGAAAAGCAAAACTTAGCTAATGCAAGAAAAATGTTGAATAAAACAGAGTTAAGGCAAATGGTTTATATGAATATTATCAAACCAGATCTTAAGAAAACTCTCCCAGACTCCACGAGCTGCAGTTATATCCTTTCCAAGTTTAATTTCTAAATGGGCCCAATAAGCATGTAAACGCAACAAACCCTCTGTATTCTTCAACTGTGGTGACAGGTAATCGGAGGCGTGCTGCAAGTGACATATAGCTCAGATACAGGCTTATGTAAAAATAATATTCCCTTTCCATAATCAAGGGAAAAAAATTAGCTAATTCACAAAAGTAATGAGTTTATTAATTGGTGCAAAACCCTATTCTCACTTCCTTGAGCAAGGCAACTATAACATGAGCATTGAGCTTCAACACAAGATATAATTATAATTGAATATCATCCAAGGAATAATGGGAATAGATGATTAAAAGGATTGGAGAACAAAATGCTCTTAAATACTTACATCAATTTATCCCTTTGCTATATTCAATTTTAGTTGGGGGATGGCTTTAGAGGCTAAAGTAAGAATGTCAATGAATATATAAAATAGCAGCAACTAAATCTTGATCACTCACGTTTGAACCTGCTAGGACTTCACGTTCTATGGAAGATTATGTTCTTTCAGGGGATAAGAGGTCGCTTTCCTGAAAGGACAGAATCGTACATATAAGTGGAATTCTAGAGGGCTCAGGTCTTAAATAAGAAGAGAATGGGCTTTTGATCTTCGGAATTTGGTCTCCAAAAACATTGCTTTAATTGGGAAGTGCCCATGGCATTTCCCTCTAGAGGCCTCCATCTTGTTGCATCAAGTGATGAAAAGTAATGTTTACACCAGAATAGGTGGGATACAACACTGGTGATCATTGCAATTTGCTCAAGTCCTTAAACATTCATTTCTCGAAGATATGTTTTTTTTTTTCTAAAAAAAAAAAGCTCCTCAAAGCCAGCCTGAACAATGTGTCATGTTGACTCTTTTTGTTTTCCAATTTGTTACAATAATACAAATACATGATATTTATAACAACGATTACTAAAACAATAAGAAGATAATAATGTTTTATTCTTGCTTAAAATCCATCATTCAACCATCTATTGACCTTGACTTGCTAGAGTTGGCTAATAAAGATGCTACAATGCCTATAAGGACACTCATCAATAATTTACCTACCAATATTCCATTTCTACCTTACAACTTCACTCAAGTTTATTTTTTAATATTTTTAAAGCAGATACCAATTTCCCACAGTAAGAATACAGCATCAGATCATGTACATGATCTGAATTATGGGTCTGAAACTCTGAATATAAAAATATATTAAAAAGGGAAAGGCCAAAGTAACAAACCCGGAAGGTCTCCCTTATTATTTTGTATTCCAAAAGAACCTCTTCATCAGTAGATGCCATTCTCCGCCTTAAGCCATCTACTCGAGTGAGAAATAAATCAAGATACTGAAACATGAAAGTACAGTAAACAGTCTAAATATTCAGATCAAGAGAATTTTGGAAGTTAAGGGCAAAAAGGTGATAAAACCATGACAACATTACAAGGTATAAAGAGAATGATGCAGATTGAAGACAAAGAAAAACTGAATGTTGTTCATACCTCATCAAGGGTTGAAAAGGTACATTGCAGAGATTTCTCAAAGACCTGAAATTAATGGCAAATTTTCCTTAAATAACTGATAATGTGAGAAATTCTACCTTCAGAAAAAGCATAATCCACTTCTGACGCATGGTAAGCTCAACTCAATTTATAGTAAGACTTATACCCAAAAAGTTCTTTTCTTTCTAGTAAACTAGACATTCCACAGAAAAATAACTTCCATCATTCTTACAAGCATCTATACAGTTATCCACCAAAAGACTTGAACAATTAACTGCCTAATTTGCAAAGAGAAAACCAAAAATGCATACTCCACACTCAAGACTGCAAAGCCTTGCAAAAAAGACAATACAAGATGGCCAGACAGGTCCTATTCTGATGTGTAATCCTGCTTTTCCTTCCTAAAGTTTTGAGGCACAATTCTGAGAATATTTTCACATATATCAGCAGACTAAATTTATGCAAACTACAGCAATTGCTATTACTATTTACTTTAACTTCCCACTGAGTCAAGTAATTATTTTATAACAAAAGCCCATGGTTGTATTTGATCTATCATCTACCCGAGAATATATCCTTCTTTTGTGATAGAATAACTGATAGCCAAATCCATATGGAAGTATCTGACAGAAAAGTGCATTGTCTCGCCAAGAACTTGCCTGACTTTAAACCAGAAATGACACAACTCTCATTAATCTACGTTTAGAGGATTTTCTTCCAACAGACATTGATTGAATATTTGAAAACTTTAATTTCCATTCCAAAAGAAAAATTAATGCTCTAATTGTGAGCAACGTCCAAAACTTACCGCAGCTATGTCCTTCTCAGAAGCATGGCCACGCTCCAAGGAAAGCAGATACCGAACCCAAAGCTCTCCAACCCAAGGACAGTTCTTGGTGGCTCTGGAATAAACATTGCTTACAATATTACCAGCCTGGAGAAAGGGGAAACAAAGGGGAAAAAATACAGATTAAAAGCTCGGACTGGAGATATGGCCTTCATGAAAAACACAAGAATGAATAGAGGTAAAACCTTCAAGGTTTTGTCCAAGTACTGAGTATAATCAAGCCAGAGATCAGATGATATAGGAAAGTCTGTAATAGCTCGCTCATATAGAACTAAAACTCTGGCTGGTGTTCCAGAAGACTGTTCAAATTTCACATAGTTCTGCAATACAATAAAACTTTGAATTAAAAGGAGTTTCACATGCTAAAGAGCAATAACTAAAACTCCCAGCCTACACTACAAGTAATATAGGAATTTTGGACTCTGAGACATACCATGTAGTGTTGTAGTCTTTCTGAGTCAGAAGCATCCAGGCTAGAAATATGTTCTTCAAGATGAACACGGGCATTGTACATATCCAATGCCTTCCGGTATGCAGAGGCAACATGAGGATAAATCCGAGCTAGATCACTAGACTCCACATCATGAAGATTACCTTGTTCAACCTCCCAAGCCTTATAGGCCATAAATGTTGAACTCATGCCAGCAAGGGGAACAGATAACTGACGGTGGAATAAACTTCGAATTCGTTGTACCTGTTTATCTTTTGCCTGCAATGAAAGAAGTAACTCTTATGTGTAGGTATAAAGCAATCTATAATGCCACAAAATGCTTAAACATTCTGTATTTTACCCAACTACACTAAAATTTTTTGGTAATTGCCCAAAAATATTCTCTAAATACCTCAATGAACAAGGATCAAACAAGTATATATGTATAATGAGCATGTGTATGTGTGCACGAGCACGTGTGTAGACACATCCAATTCTAATAGTAGATCTACCTGATCTTATCATCTTTAATAGCATTTTCTTTAATCTGTCATTGAGGAATTACATCAGTGAAAGCCTTTCCAACCAACAAGCTCTCCCCTCAGAAATAGGGCAGGCACTAATCTAAGCCTTCCGTAAATGATCTAAGAGGGTTCTGGACCCCCAAAAAAAAATGGAGAGCAGAACACTGCTTTCATCTGCCAAAACTGTTATATCTCTAACGTGTCTCCCATTCCCAAGCTCTAACTCCTTTCCAAGGCTTTTCCTCCTCCTGGCTATTTCCTATAGCCAATCTAAAGAACAAACTAGAGTTTGCATCCCCATCCTTGAGACATTGCATCCTAGATTTTTGCCTCCAGCTAAATTCCTTGCTGAGCATGACCTTTTCAAAGATATATACCCTCAGCTTCCAAATTGTCTAAAAATTCAATCTACAGATATTCTCCTTTTTAGCCAAATTTTACAAGCAATTGTTTACATTCGCATGAAAGTAATATTGCAAAGGCTATTTACATCACCAATCAAATATTCAACATACACTCTTCCTTAAGTAGATAATGTAGATGGGAAAATATTAAAAAACATGTTTGCACTTAGGAGTTACATAATAAATCCTTTAAAATTGGCCAAAGACCAACTAAAATTGCCATGTATGAATAGCACCATCAAGATAGACTATATTTTTAATACAATTAAGGATAAAGTTCCAACCTCTATATCACTATCATCAATGGTAAGAAGTATAGCCTGCTCGAATTCCCGATATGTTTCCCATATTTTATTGCCTTCTGAAACATGCAAACCAGCTGCAGTAAGAGCGCGCTCGAAGAGGTCCCTTGCCTTGGAAATACCAGCAGGTGAACATTGGCGCACCAATGGATCAAACTCTTGGACAAAATTAATGTAATCGCACCATAAAGAGACAGACTGCAGTAAAGAATAAGCACCTATTGTGTTAAATTTTGAAGTACATATAGCATTGTAAGTGTCAAAAGTGAAAATGCCTGTGGTCCTATTGATACCTAGACTCATAAGTACTTAAAAGAAAAAAAAAAAGAGTTACACTTTATAAAGGATAATTCTGCTTTACATTTATGTATTCTAACCATATAATTAAAAAACAAGAAATAAATTTCTTCAAGTGAAAGTGAGAAAATTTACTTCTGTCACACCTTAACCCACACAAACAAACCTAGCTATGGAATTAGAAAAGGAAACATAGACAGAGGTACCTAAGATATACACTGGTTGCAATTATTGAAGAGAAAAGGTAATTGTTCTAGAATAGTAGAACTTGATATATCAACCATGCCACAAATAGAGAAAAATACAAGCAAAATCCTCATACAGAATTATATTAAACATTTATTAAAATATGTAACCAACCAGATAATCGGACACCCCAGAGTCATAAAGTTTCAGAATTGTAGAGTAAGCCTCAGGCCTGCATAGTAGCAAAGAATTAGCTCAAGAACAAATTATTTTAGTAGCATAAAAACTGTATACTAATTATACAAGCCCACAGTAAAAAAGATCCCCCTTCCCCACAGTAAAATTAAAACTCTGATGACCACCAACAAACAAAACTTAAATTAGTGGAGTAAAGAACATACCCAGTATTGAGAGAAGCCTCATCTTTCGTCCATTCCTGCCACATTGCAGGGCTCAATGGAAACAGATCATTCATAGCTTCCCTTGCTCTTCTCAGCTTTTCAATGTCCCCCATTCTCCTCAGTAGTTTTATATACTGAAAAGCATCATCACCAACCCAAGGCAACACAAATGAACTATATAAATGCTTAAAAACAGACAGAATTTTTTTATATAAAAAAGTAGAATAACAGGACATGTAAAAACATTATAAAAATCAGTAATAAAACAAAGTTAAAACTGATATATCAAATCAGAGGTAGACGAGGAGAGAGTAAAATCAAATTTTATAACTTTCAATCAAGCTAAGTCCGCAACTCGCAGCAGAAAACAAGATATCATCTATAGAAAGGCAGTTTATCTCTAACTTACAATTATTATCTCCCGATAATAGGTTTGACATGGTCACACAAAAATTAAAGAACCATTATCTCCTCAGTAGTCAATACTCATAGCAACTAAACAACATAAGTTTGAATTACAAGGACAATAGTTCTACCCTTTGCTACGGAAGAATTAATTGCTCCTACATTGGTAAAACACAAGAACAAACAATTTCTTAGCGGCAACGGTCCCAAAATGTCAGAACGGGAAAGAAAAGAAAAAAAAACAATAAAAGCAAAATTTAAGCCAGCTTTGGATTTCCCTTTGTATATCATATAGAACTTGTTCTTAGAAGCCAAATGGAATGTATCGTAAGTATGAAAAGAAGAGTTTACTTGCACATGAGCATCGTAGCTCGAGGGATTAGCAGCGAGCTCAGTCTCGAGGGCTTGAAGTTGGAGTTTCTGCTGAGCTTCGTCATCAGAATCGGACTGAGAATCAGAAGGGTCAGCGTCAGAATCAGAATCGGAACCATCGGGGTTTTCAGCTGCATCACGCATGGGTTCGTCTCCACTGTCGTTATTCTCTTCATCTTCAGCAGCAGCATCAGAAGCTGGCGCTTCGGAAGACTTCGGAGCTAGGGTTAGGGTTTCATCCATGGAAATGAGAAGGAGTGGCCTCTGCTATGGGATGTGGCGTGTGAGCAAGCAGAGAAAGAGAATGCTTGTATTTGTTTTTCCAGAGTGGTTTAACGTCTGTGTAAGTTATCGGCGAAGTGTTCCGAAGACGGAACTTTGAAGGGTAATTGGAAAACGGATCGGGTAAACGGGGCAGAAATTGGTCCGGTTGGGGCTTAGAAAGTTTTAGAGCCTGATTTGATTTGATTTTATAAAATAATTTTTTTATTTTAAAAATAAAAAATAAAAAAACTTGTTTGATAATATGTTTTTAATGAAATGTTTTGTAAAACAAAAAAATAAAATTTTGTTTTTAAAAACAAAAAACTCAGAACACTTTTTAAGTGTTTTGTAAGTTTTGTTTTACAGAATCACGTAAAAAATAAAAAATAAATATTTTTTAAAATAATGATTCAAACAGATTTTTTAATTTGTTTGTTTCTCAAAAACTTGTTCTTGAAAACATATATTTTAAAAATATTAAAATACAAATAATTTCAAACAGGCCCTTGATTACGGTCTCCGACCCGTTCCAAATATTCTTGCTCGTATGTTTCGTTTATTTAGTGAATTTAGCAGTGAAATAAATGTTAAATGTAAAATATAAATAAGTACAAATAAATAAAATAAAAAATTAATTATTTTATTTTTATTTTTAAAAATATAATTTAATAAATAAAATAATAAATATAAGAATGTAATAAATATTATTAAAAAAATATCTTTGTGAAGTGCCCCATTAAACGGGGTCAAAGTGTAATATTATTAACCCCACTTTAGATTCTTTAAATTTGGTGGGGGTAAATTTTTACTCTTAAGAAAAGATAAATATAAGCTATATGTTAAAAATAAATAAATACAAATCGTGAGACTTATATTTTAAAAAATATTTTATTATTTTAAAAATAACTCCTAATATTAAAAACTTTGTTAAAAGAAATAATCATTTTGACCTTATTAATTTTTTGTCAATTATGAAAGAAAAAGAGCAAGAGTGAGTTGCTGCATTCTCTCTTTCTCTCTCCCTCTCTCTTTTTTCTTTTATTTTTTTTATAATAAATAAGAGATTGATGTAATAGAGATTGGGAGGCTTTTGTTTTTTTTTTTAATGTGGAGTAAATTAATTAATTATTTTATAAAAGGTTATTCTCTTTTTAATTTAATCTTTTAAAAATAAAATTCTTTAATTTAATCTTTCAAAAAAAATTTCTCATGGTCAATGTGGCAATTTTCTCCACATTTGGTAGTGTGACTTGAATGGAAGCCATGTAACTCATGACTTGAACATATCCATGTGGCAATTTCCTCCCAAATGGTGCCATTTAAACAAATTTTATAAAGCTAAGTAATTGTCAAAACAAAGCTATTTTTGAAAAAATTGTCACTTAAACAGTTAATGATTATATAAGTTCCTATCACATCATCAAATTTGTTAAGAGACTATAAATTTTGTCTAAATGAGAGATTATTTTGATAAGGGACTAAATTGAGAAATTTTGTATTTGAAAGACAAATTGAAAAGAAACTGATTTTTAAAAGATTAAATCATTAATTTATCTAAAATTTATTTCGTATTGAAATTCCAACTCAAGTTAAAAATAAATAAATAAATAAGAGTAAAAGTTATTTTCATTTTATCATGGCAGAAAGACAGCCAGGAAGAGATAATTAAAAGACAAAAGTTCATTTTTTGGCCTCTAAAGTTTTATTTTGGTTTTGTCTAATCTTAAAAATTTATTTTAATTCAAAATAGTTCTCAAAGTCTAAAAAAGGTTTAGTATTTTTTTCCCATTATTATTAATTCTACCGATCAAAATGTCTAATTTGGCATCGCACATAGCTTTAAGAGTGAACAACAACATGTCATACCAAATTGAATACTTTAGACGTTAGGGGAAAAAAAAAACGAAATTAAACATTTTTTTAATTTTAATGATTATGTTAAACCAAAATAAATTGTTGTGACTAAAACAAACATTGAGTAAAACTTCAAGTACTAAAACTGAACTTTTACCAAACTAACATAAGTCTATCTTTAACCAAATTAAAAAGGTAATAAATTAAAATGCAAAAAAAAAACTTATATACAAGTATTTATATTTTGTTATCATATTTTTCAATTAAAACATAATAAATGTATAATTTTTTTAATAATATGATAAATATATAATTTTTACAAATATACAACTCATCATCACATGATTAAATTCTTTTAAAAAATCTTTATATATATAATTTTATTAAAAAAATCCTATAACAAAGATATAAAAAAATTACATCTAAATCTACTAAGTCTAATGCTTAACATGTAGGAAAGATAATTTAGACAATAACTTCTATATTTATATTTATAGATATCCATAAAAAAGACTAAACAAAATGCAATTACCATTATAAGTGAGCAACTATTCTTCCGGCCAAGAAAAAAGCAACTATTCTCAAAATTGGGAAAAAAATTATTAAAATTTTACAAAATATTAAACAATATATACCATACTGGTAATCAAATATTCTGCAAAGTGTGTGTACTATAATTTGAGAGATTTCACTTAACAAAATCTTTTGAAATGTTTTATCAATAAAAGGTTTGCTTCTTTTCCCCCCAATTTAAAAGTAGCATGACATAATTATTACATATATATATATATGTATATATATTTTATTCCATTGAACACTTTTAAGACTGATAAAATAGAACTAGTCACATTTGATCCAAATATCATCAAGCTTGCAGCAATATTTCTTTACTATAACTTATCCGCATGAACGAACGAAAGATACGGTGAACAATAGAAATAAAGAACAAAAATTGGATTCTTGGAAGCAATAATAAGAAGCAAAATCCTGGTATGTACAGTTTGCACATTTCAGCCTTCGATGCCTTGATTTCTTCTTCAGAAGACCCTTTTTTCTTCAGCAGTGTAACCACTTTGGCACTGTGATCCCCATCAACCCATCTTCAAGATGCAGTGTGATCCATGTCTGCATTCCTAGGCAATCTGAACTGCCCTCAGAACTTTCCATTACTCTCTCTCAGCTCTGTGCCATTTCTTCTTACCCTCAACCTCTTCCTCTGCCTTCCCCATCCCAGTGATCCTCAACATTCTGTTATCTTCAACCTCATTCTTCACATTATCTTCTATTTTGGTAATAAGAAGATTTCTGAGACAGATAAAATGTTCCCATTATAAGACAAAGAGACATTGCAAGTAGTGAATGCCTAACAACAAAAAATTCTCAAGGAAAGTCGAAGTCAAGACTTTTTGGTTGACAGTGACACAGCTTTATTTTACCATTGTTAGCATCTTTCTTCAGCCATGGAATATCTAAGGCTATGATGTCTGCAGAGGAAGTTGTTTAATCCTTCCAATCAGCAAGGGCTAGAGCCAGAGTTTCAAAAGACTCTGGGAATATTCAGTGGGGTTTATTCTCAAAAAAAGAAAAAAAAAAAACAGGAAAAAACCTCTCCTCACGTGATATATCATTATGATTTCTCTCTTCGCCAGAAAGATTTTGCATTATTTCAGGTTCCTACCAAGTTATCATTAGCGCCGGAAGATTTTGCATAAGAAAAAAGAGCCACTGAAAGAGTCACGGGTTTCACAGGATTTTTCTTTCTGTACATTGTTTAGTAGAAGGACATATTTTCTATTCCGAAAAACAAAGAGCAAAAGGAATGGAATTATGGAAAAATAAAAGGAACATAAGTTCATCTTTTCTTCTGTGTTTAAGGTGCAATTTTTCAAATACATGTTATTAAGTTCTTTAATAAAAAATAAGATATAATAGAAAGATCTGAATTTTAAGTCTCTTTCAACAATATTATACATATTTAATATATATATATACTTCTCAATAAAATAATATAATAAATAATTATATATATATATATCATATATAGAATATATAAAAATATTTAAATTAATTTATATACTAGTTATAACTATATTTTTAATTTGATTAAATTTTTTGTTTGATAAATTTCTTTTAATTTATAATTTTTAAACCTTTTGCCTTTTTCATTTTTCAATAATAAATAAAATATTAATATAATTTAAAGACTCTAAAAATTTAAAATTAAATACTCTTAAATTTTAATCATGAATCATTTTTATTTTTAATTAAAAACAATTTCTCAGGTATTTTTAAAAATATGAAATTAATAATTAAATATTTAAAATTTATTAAAATTTATTTGTTATATAAAAATTTTAATATATAAAATTTTAAAAATATATTTAATTATCACTTGTTCAATTATAATTCAATCACAGTCAAATTATTAAACTTTTAATGAGTATTTCTATTAATTCAATGACCAAAGAAATTTTAAAAATATTATTTTTTACTTTTAAAATCATATGATGACTCTTTCAAAAGAATTCTGCCACATATTATGTTAATGAATGGGTACTTAATAATAGCAAACACATAAATATCTTTTCTTAAAATTTTATCTTCTTAAAATACTTCCATTGTACACGTTAGAAGCTTTGACTGAGGTTGGCGTACTTTTCGAGTCTTAAGAACGAACAAGTTGCGAGCAATGCTGGTTGGTTTGGGAGATGAAAAGGGAGAAATGGCACTTTCCCCTCTATGAAACAAGCAGTATCATGAACGAATCATCATAAAGAAAATCCAATTTTATTATAGCTTGGACTGAGAATGCTCACATGGTGAAGCACCTTTAAGGACACAAGGTAATAGGCACTCCATGGCAATCCAAAGAGAACAACTGCTATTGTTGTACTGTTTATCAAAATAAAGGACCAAAACAACGACAAAAGGAATAAAGACATGCAATGAAGCTCGACCAAAATTACCGATAACCAGATATCTCCTCTAATTTGCCAATTTTTTATTTTAAGTAGTGATTGGTACGTGAATATCCTAATTTCTCGGATACTTGAGAATCATTTTATAAAAGTTGAGTACAAGATGCATGAAAAGAAAAAAAAAAGGTATTTCTACGCTATTTGGAACACATAAAACCAAGTAATTTTTTTTCAATGTATTTTTAAATATCTTATAAATAGATTTCCAAATATTTGAGAAAACAAAATCCACATGAACCAGAGAGGTATAGCCATAGCAGAAAACTTCACTTTAGTACGACCTCTTTAAACTTTCCAATGCAATCCAGTGCTTTCTCGAACTCATTTTCTTCCAATGCAATATTGAACCGACAATAGCCAGGGATTCCAGTCCAAGAGCTACTGTTGATGCATAAACCAGTGGTTTTGAGAATGACATTCCTAATATTAGAGTCATCCAATTTAATTTCAGTAAGACCATTTCCTGAAGCATCAATCTTAATTGTCTTGTTGAGATAGGCTGAAGGCTTGGCCACAACAGAAACACCAGCACAGGATTCAAGCACATCCCAGCCATTCTTCTCAAGTTCCTATGGAAGTAAATAAAAAATATCAATACACTATGAAAACAACCAATTTAAGAATACAAATCATTTGTGCTCTCCACTCTTCTGCGACAACAATTCATCAGAGTTATTATCTCATGGTTCAGTCAGGATGCTGTGCAGTTTATAAGATATGATTTAGCTTACTAAATAAACTGAGATTTGATTTACAAACTGATACATCAGGATAAAAAGTTAGTATTATCAATTTTGAGAAATCTAGCTAACCTACCACCATGTCAATTCTTTATGCGAACATCTGGCCAGGAAAGTTTCATGATTGAATTTCAAATGCTTTGCTTTTAATTATGCAAAACAATGCATGCCTCTCTAGTTCCTGAATTGTTTCTTACTAAGCAATCATATCCCTCATGCAAATATCCTAGCTGCCATGATCATTTCCGCAATGTAATTGGAAGCCTAAGATGGTCAATACAGGAGCCCTAAGTAAAAGATTTAGTATCTACATCAACATCCTCCTCCCTTCATGCCAGTCGATCCAGAAGAAGAGAAAGAATATCCAAACTGGAGGCTCTGGCAATATAAGAGAGTTATCTTTTGTAGCTGTTTGTCCGCTTACCCAGAAAAACCTTTATAAATTTAATTCATCATAATGGCCTATTATATGTATTCCCATGCAATTTCAAGTAACTGACTAGTTGACATTGATATATTCATTATTTTGTCAGAAAATTTGGCAAAGTAACTTCACTTCAAAAATTACAACCAAATTTATAAGTAAGTCAAAGATAAATGTTTAGCAGAGCGAAGAGTACCTCTTTCAAGATCTTGGATCTGCTTTTCAATTTCCTCGAGTGTTCAACAGTAGCATCTGATATTTCTGTTGCTTTCTGCTCTCCAAGACCCAGCAACTTCTTTATTGCATATCTAACAGTACCATGAGGTCTGCTTAATCCTGGAAAACTATTAAATGCGTCAACCAAAATTAGCTGGTTTAAAATCAGGAACCCGACTCTGAGAGCATTATTCAGCATCTTCAGAGACAATCCTCCAAAAAGAGACACACAAAACGATGGTTCGCATGAAGAACTCAGATTTGACAAACATGGCTCCAAATCCCAGCCACCCCAGCCATCATAATCAAATTCTAAACCTGAAGATGAAGTATCAATTATAACTCTTGCCCCAAATTTAGCACAAGTGCTTAAAATCTCTCCTATTTCACTGTTGCTATAAAGTAAGCCAGTTGGATTGATTGTTGGACCAGAAATATACACCCATGGCTTTTTCACATTCTCAAGGACACGCGTGAGTGTATCTGCTGTGAGCTTAAAACCTTCATTGACATTGGTAGGGACTGTTTCTATTTTAGCTCTCAAGAATCTGGCAGCCGAAACAAAGTTCCCATTTGATCCAGCAGGAAAACAGAGGGTGCCACCTTCTTTGATGCAGCATAGGACCAGTTTATTAAAAAGAGCCTTTGAATTGTCTGCATATATAATGTCTGTGTTGCTATCTGTTGGGAAACCATACTTCCTCTTGACAAACTGTTTGATGCTAGGAGTGACATCAGTTTCAGACTCAGCCATGTTTTGCCTTGCAAAACTTTCAAAAACAGCGGCCTTTACAGAAGATGGTGTAGGCAAGAAGCTCTCATCAACATCCATATGGATTAGAGACCCATTCTCTACCTCATCAATTGACAGCTCAGCATTATTTAGGACTGATAAGGCTGACATAGAAAATCCTATCATATCAACTGATTTGACATCTTCACAGTTTCTCTGAATGACAGGAATAAATGTGATCAGAAAATCTGATAGGCCGCTAATACTTTATTAACATCTAATAGCTGCATAGATCTTATAAATAGATGCACTGGAGAAAAGTTTGTGTTGATTATTAATTTATCATGTCACATGGCATGCTTGCTCCCCTCCCTTCCCCTTTTTTCCCAAAACAATAAGCAACAATCAACAAAAAACAATAAATAGCCAATGCTCATATAACAACAAGATCTAGGTGACAAATTCTGCTTTCAATTGTCAATCTTATAATTTCCCTAGAGGTTCTCCAGAGAAAGAGTCAAGGCCCAGAGATCAAACGTAGTCTGGCTAAACATCAGGTATGAAATTGATTCACTGACCATGAATCAATTCACACCATTTACAAATACAACACCGTCTTCTCAAATGCCATCTATAATGCATTTGACAACAAAGAAGGATGGTTTGAAAACTGGGTGTTCCTATTTTCCTCCTATCTCAAAAGGAGAAAAGGACAGATAACATGAAGTCTGCCTTCGCTTTCTTAGCAGCAAAAGGTGAAAGTTGACCATGATTTTTGAAATCGTCCAGTTACTAGTCCATAAATCACACTGACACAAGTTCCCATTTGGATTTGAAAGGGGCAGAGAGAAGAGGGAAAAAATAAGTTCTTTCAAAAGATAAAATGGTTCCCAAGTCGAACTTTATGGCATCATCCTTCTACTTCGTCATTTTGTGGTCCAAATATGCCGCAAAATTGATGGACTGATGGATAACAAGTACAAATTTTGCACATTCTTACAGCAACTACAATTCTGCTAATGATTTAAAATTATTAAACAACAAAAAGACAAAAACTAAAACAGAAGCAACAAACCTGAGCAGGTGGATGTCGGTCCAAAAGCTGGAAAGCAGTGAGCTCATCAAATATACAACCATAGTATTGTTGACTAATCAATGCAGTATTGCCTTCCAGTAGTTCTACAGTTTTAGATAAGGCATTAAAGAGGGATTCCTCTTCTGAAATGACAAAAGCGACTTCAAAATCTGGATAGACCTGGAAGACATGTAAGTCAGGAAATTGTGAAAAAACAAAGAGAAAAATGAAGACCGCCTGTAAAGGCTACATCAGTCAAGCTATTAGATGAAATTTTACCTTATTTTTCACCAATCCACATATAATTGCCACGTGAGAGGGCAGACAAGTTCCTGCAAGATATTTTAGGACCCCGCTTGATCTTGGGAGGCTGGATAGCTCAAAGTGATCTGATATGTCTATGAACAGACGAGATCCAATCTCTCGTGTTGTATGTAGAAGGTGCACAAAAGCAGAACTAGTAACAGCCTCAAAATGAGCAATCCCAGTTACCACCACTTGTGGCTTCAACCTCTTAATCAGTTCTATCATTAAGTCTGACTGTCTAGGGGCTTCAATTACAGTAAGTGTATCCTCTGAAGAATCACCAGTTCCTGTACCCTACGAAATACATTAAAAAAAAAAACTATGATATATGCAACGAATCCAACAATGAACTCATTGTTATCAATACAGCATCTTCATAGACTAAAAGATCATCCAATCATTTCCTTTTCACAACCAATTTCTCACTTTGAAGAAGTAAAGGATTCAAATTCATGTCGTTGGATACACTATTTAATGCTATAAGTAGAGCCCATACAATCCAGCCAATGAGTGCCACGGGTATTTATTTAGAGACAAAATGGGTTTTTTCTAATACATTTAGCTAATATCTGGAACAACTTGATACCCCAAAGACGTATCTAAATCCAACCAGTCAATCCAATAGTTCAGTAACATCTAGCCAAGATAATTCATCAGAAAGATTATACCCCAAAGGTGGAGGGACGGCAGCATCATCATCTAATAATGCTAGGGAGTAAGGGCTACTACTAATCGCATCCTATTTCCAAAAAGTGAATGACGCACAACTCTCCCAGCTTGACTGTCCTGACATAAAGCTAAAAGCACTTTTAAGTGATATAGGCTCGTTAATAAATAAAACAAGACTTCTAGGAGCTGTGGCATGATGTTAAATTATGTGGCCAAGGAGAATGCTGGGAAAATGTTGAGGGAGTCACTCATGAGAAGTAGGTCAAAGAATTCTAAGTTCTGCTTATCTATCACTGATGTTGTCAAGGGATTACTCATTGATGAAGTTCTTAAATCAATGGTCCTGCTCTTGAGTTGGTTATTGTTATTTGTTTTTCTTTCAGTTACCTTTCATTTGGAACAAGCCGATGCTTATAAGGGGAGTATTAAGAGCTATTAAAAATTTACGAAAGTCTTGTAAGTTAAGAAAATAGTTACTTGTAATGCACCCCCAGGAAAGGGTATAAGTGTCTTTGTGTAGTTATAATATTGGTCCATAAAGAGGTTATGGGGTCTATGTTATGTGGGATTGAGCTCTACATATTCTTAATACACCTGGAGGCTCACAGGCTGATAGGTGGAAGTATTCAAGAGAACTACAGAGCAGAAATACAGTAATTGAGCCTTTCAATGATATATTTTGTCTGGTGTCCTTCCTTTCCTTGCTAACTTTTGCTCTCTCTCCCTTTTTTCTCAGGAAGGCTAAATTACATTTTTGGTCCCTCTAGTTTTACAAATGTTCAGTTTTAGTCCCTTGAGTTCTGACAGTACCCTCATGGTTTTAAAATTGATGGAAATCCATGCCATCTCCAATTAAGCAAAGATTGTGCCATGGCAGCAAAATAGGCTGATGTTGCAGTCTTTACTGATATGACACGATTCTGTGTCAGCAAAAGAGTGCCAACATTAGTATCAGACTGACAGAGCAATGTAATTTGCATCAATTTCAGGCAACACCATTGAATTGAAACTAAGGAACCCAAATCAAACTTTTGTGAAGCTAGAGGGATGTAATATTTAACCAGAAACTAAAATTGCTTTTTTTAAAAAAAAATGGAAGCAGAATCTGTTAATCTGCCATGGAAGGAGTAGATATTTGGAAATTAGCGGACAGCAGAAAATAAAAGAAAAAACCAGCAAAATTGTTCCCCCCACCACCTAAAAGTGATTCTAATGAAATCACACCAAGGTCAAACATCCTCATATTTGCATCTATTTGACAAAAAATACAAGTATGATCAGGTTCTAAAGAATGGCATATGGCATTTTGAAAATCATGAGAGCACAAAAATGTGATTCATTTCTATTCCATACCTCAATTGCTAAAGATGTTAACCACTGCCTAGGTAGCTGTCGAGTCAGATGTTCATCAACAACCGCAAGGCGAGGTGAGAACAAGCGAAGAGCATTCTCAATTGCTGTGGTTCTTGAAGGAAAGATGACCACATTCTTGCACAAGATTTTAAAAGACAATGTCAATGTGGTGTCATGACACAAACTATACAAGTATACTACATTACATATAGTTCCCACATACTAGCCCCTGAGTAGAATGGTTCACATGTTTGACATATATATAAAAAATTGAAAATAAACAATTTAAGGAAAGTACTAATGATTAAGTTACTTTTAAAATTTGATACAGCATCTATATTAATTTTGTTCTACAAGAAGCATTTGCATTCATAAGCAACAGCAGGTACAGATCTAAGTGACAATAAATGTAGCCAAACTTTTAACCCATCCACGTAAATGAAGAAGTCTGATGTTGAGAACTCCACTCCAATGAATGTTGAACAAAATTGTTGTTACTCCAACTAAAAATAAACAGAAATTTCAATGACCATTTCATGTTGAAAGCTCAAGCTGTTAGGAGAAGGCCTAGTATTGGTTTTATCACCAAAATTGTTGTTACTACCATGTCAAGGACCATTTTATCCCATAAGCTCAAGCTGTTAGGAGAAGGCCTAGGATTGGTTTTATAACCAAAATTTTTACTACCATGCCAAGGACCGTTTTATCCCATAAGCTTGTTAGGAAAAGGCATCTAACTGGTTTTATTAACATCTTTAACAGCTTGTTGCCCACTAAGTGATTACTGAAAACAAACAAAAACTGTCTAATATGATCTATAGGCATAGTTATGAATAATGCATGGCGTTGCACAAGTTACATGAAAGTATAGTGCACCATTTAAAAAAAAAAAATCAAGATATAGTTGATAATAACTAATATATATATAAATATATAAGAAAATCCCCCCCCCCCCAACCAAAAAAAAAGCCTCATAGCAACATAATAATCATCCATAAATCACATCAAGTACTGAAAGTATAAAATAAATCAATGTTAAACATAGATTTTGGGTCTAAGCTTTATAGTAAGATATTTAAACCAATTCTTCTTCATCAAAGGCAACATCATCATAATGATCATCGTTAAGCAATCTCACAATTTCCTCTTCATCTTCTGAGGTTTTTGTTTGTTTATCATAATGTCATTATCCTCTTCTTGTATTCATAATGTGGTCAATGAATACTAAATCATTCAATATTAATTGTCCAAGGATGGATCAAGTGAATCTCCAGCAGTGGCCTTTGCAAACTCACTTAAATAGGGCAGTTGTTGCCCTATTTATATGTAGAGCCTGCAATGTGAGACAACTACACAAAAATAGCTCCTATAGCACAGCTATAACAGAGCTCTATGAATGTTGCAAGGCTACACATATGGCGGTAGGGCCAGGAACTGTAGAGTTGAGCTACAAGCTATGGTGCACTATTATTAACTGCTGACAAGTACAATATATTATGAAAAGTTTACAAGAGATGTACTATCTTAACTAAAAAATGGAACCTCCTAGCCATGTTCTTATCAGCCACAAAGTGTAAAGCTGCCAGTGTGTTTCATATAATCCACACAAGCATACATATGGCCATCATATAAGAAAGGTGCATACATAGAAGTGTATGGACAAAAAGAGATAGGCAAAGCAACAAAGGCCCCCAAGTACTTGACATCTATACTCAGAGATCAATTTAGATAATAAATGATGTTTCTCCTAGTTTCTCATCTTTGTTATACTCCATTTTGTGAAATATGTATAACTTTTTAGCAACTTCAACGGAATTTGTACCAAAAAATCCTTGTAGGTTTTAGTGCCTACACCAGATAGAGAATCAGAAGAGAACTTGCTGGATTTTGTAGATTACATGCTAATATAAACACTAGAATTTAAATAGTCACTGACTCTGCTCACATATACTACTGAGCCCATTCATGCCTGGTATTTTCACTTATTTGCAGGGCAGTGAAGAATGGTATTTCATGAAGTCATAGCAACAAAGATATCTAAAGAAAAACCTGGTAACTAGCATCCAAAAAATTAGAAGAGATAAAATTCAATGGGAAATCACATTATAATTTATGCATGAATGTATATTTATCCTAAAGCATGGCCAGATAATTAATAAAGCACTGGTTTCTTCTTACATCGGCAGTGAGTGGAATATGGTGATAAGTTTTCATAAATCCTGCAATGAGACTGCGGAAATGCTTACTTCCAGCTGGTGGCTCATAGGGAAAATACGTATTCTCTTTAAGAGTATGTGCAAGATAAGCGAGGAAAGGAATCTTCTCATCAGCAACAGAATCGTCCTCGAAAGACAAATCTAAAGAACTGCTGATCTCTTGGAATCCATTTTTGAGAAAATCAAAGATAATCTTTACCTGTAATATGAAGCATTGTCCTTTAAATCTTCTTCACAGGGCAACAGATATTCTCTCTGTGAATTCACAAGCTTTTGTGAAGTACACACCTTAGTAGGTTGCCGAAGTTGACAACTGTAAACTGATAAAGCATGAGAAATGCTGCCACCAGCCTTTCCATAGGCCCATGCTGTCCGTGCACAAATAGGCTGATCTCCAGAAAGCCCCATAAAGAACTCAAAACGGTGAGGACTGTTCTTCTCAATCTCAACTAAGGCTGTAATGTCTGTGTCACTAGCCTGCACAAAATGATCTCAATAAGTTTTTGTTCCACTGCAGAAATCACATCCAGTCAAAGATCTGTTTACTTGCCTGACTAATTTTAGTTTGCCAAAGCTTTGTAATGTGGAAACCGCGGCGTTCAAACAAGCGGCTGCAAACGCCTTGGCCTGGGCGGCCTCCCATATTAAATATCATAATTCCAGTTGGTTTGATTA
>JAIUCV010002346.1:0-48228 GCA_026724425.1 Erythrophleum ivorense
TGTGTGACATGATTCTCATTCCTTGAGAGGAACATCAAAGCTACCATCCTGAGAGAAACATAAGTAGTAAGGAGTCCCAATCGTAGCTCTATGCCTCCACACAATGTAGAAACATACTTGTAGTGTATGTAATGATCAAGACGGACCCATACTTAGCCAAACATGCATTAGGTTCTCCAACAGGACTATGAGGAGCAACATGTGTGACATTATTCACATTCCTTGAGAGGAACATCAAAGCTACCATTCTGAGAGAAACATAAGTAGTAAGGAGTCCCAATCGTAGCTCTATGCCTCCACACAATGTAGAAACATACTTGTAGTGTATGTAATGATCAAGACGGACCCATACTTAGCCAAACATGCATTAGATTATCCACGGGACTATGAGGAGCAAAATGTGTGACATGATTCTCATTCCTTGAGAGGAACATCAAAGCTACCATCGTGAGAGAAACATAAGTAGTAAGGAGTCCCAATCGTAGCTCTATGCCTCCACAAAATGTAGAAACATACCTGTAGTGTATGTAATGATCAAGACGGACCCATACTTAGCCAAACATGCATTAGGTTCTCCACAGGACTATGAGGAGAAACATGTGTGACATGATTCACATTCCTTAAGAGGAACATCAAAGCTACCATTCTGTGAGAAACATAAGTAGTAAGGAGTCCCAATCGTAGCTCTATGCCTCCACACAATGTAGAAACATACTTGTAGTGTATGTAATGATCAAGACGGACCCATACTAAGCCAAACATGCATTAGGCTCTCTAGGGGACTATGATGAGCAACATATGTGACATGATTCTCATTCCTTGAGAGGAACATCAAAGCTACCATCCTGAGAGAAACATAACTAGTAAGGAGTCCCAATCGTAGCTCTATGCCTCCACACATTGTAAGAACATACTTGTAGTGTATGTATTGATCAAGACGGACCCATACTTAGCCAAACATGCATTAGGTTCTCCACGGGACTATGAGGAGCAACATGTGTGACATGATTCACATTCCTTGAGAGGAACATCAAAGCTACCATTCTGAGAGAAACATAAGTAGTAAGGAGTCCCAATCGTAGCTCTATGCCTCCACACAATGTAGAAACATACTTGTAGTGTATGTAATGATCAAGACGGACCCATACTTAGCCAAACATGCATTAGGCTCTCTAGGGGACTATGATGAGCAACATATGTGACATGATTCTCATTCCTTGAGAGGAACATTAAAGCTACCATCCTGAGAGAAACATAACTAGTAAGGAGTCCCAATCGTAGCTCTATGCCTCCACACATTGTAAGAACATACTTGTAGTGTATGTATTGATCAAGACGGACCCATACTTAGCCAAACATGCATTAGGTTCTCCACGGGACTATGAGGAGCAACATGTGTGACATGATTCACATTCCTTGAGAGGAACATCAAAGCTACCATTCTGAGAGAAACATAAGTAGTAAGGAGTCCCAATCGTAGCTCTATGCCTCCACACAATGTAGAAACATACTTGTAGTGTATGTAATGATCAAGACGGACCCATACTTAGCCAAACATGCATTAGGTTCTCTAGGGGACTAGGAGGAGCAACATGTGTGACATGATTCTCATTTCTTGAGAGGAACATCAAAGCTACCATCATGAGAGAAACATTAGTAGTAAGGAGTCCCAATCGTAGCTTTATGCCTCCAGACAATGTAGAAACATACTTGTAGTGTATGTAATGATCAAGACGGACCCATACTTAGCCAAACATGCATTAGGTTCTCCACGGGACTATGAGGAGCAACATGTGTGACATGATTCTGATTCCTTGAGAGGAACATCAAAGCTACCATCCTGAGAGAAACATAAGTAGTAAGGAGTCCCAATCGTAGCTCTATGCCTCCACACAATGGAGAAACATACTTGTAGTGTATGTAATGATCAAGACGGACCCATACTTAGCCAAACATGCATTAGGTTCTCCACGGGACTATGAGGAGCAACATGTGTGACATGATTCTCATTCCTTGAGAGGAACATCAAAGCTACCATCCTGAGAGAAACATAAGTAGTAAGGAGTCCCAATCGTAGCTATATGCCTCCACACATTGTAAGAACATACTTGTAGTGTATGTATTGATCAAGACGGACCCATACTTAGCCAAACATGCATTAGGTTCTCCACGGGACTATGATGAGCAACATGTGTGACATGATTCTCATTCCTTGAGAGGAACATCAAAGCTACCATCCTGAGAGAAACATAAGTAGTAAGGAGTCCCAATCGTAGCCCTATGCCTCCACACAATGTAGAAACATACTTGTAGTGTATGAAATGATCAAGACGGACCCATACTTAGCAAAACATGCATTAGGTTCTCCACGGGACTATGAGGAGCAACATGTGTGACATGATTCTCATTCCTTGAGAGGAACATCAAAGATACCATCCTGAGAGAAACATAAGCAGTAATGAGTCCCAATCGTAGCTCTATGCCTCCACACAATGTAGAAACATACTTGTAGTGTATGTAATGATCAAGACGGACCCATACTTAGCCAAACATGCATTAGATTATCCACGGGACTATGAGGAGCAAAATGTGTGACATGATTCTCATTCCTTGAGAGGAACATCAAAGCTACCATCCTGAGAGAAACATAAGTAGTAAGGAGTCCCAATCGTAGCTCTATGCCTCCACAAAATGTAGAAACATACCTGTAGTGTATGTAATGATCAAGACGGACCCATACTTAGCCAAACATGCATTAGGTTCTCCACAGGACTATGAGGAGAAACATGTGTGACATGATTCACATTCCTTAAGAGGAACATCAAAGCTACCATTCTGTGAGAAACATAAGTAGTAAGGAGTCCCAATCGTAGCTCTATGCCTCCACACAATGTAGAAACATACTTGTAGTGTATGTAATGATCAAGACGGACCCATACTAAGCCAAACATGCATTAGGCTCTCTAGGGGACTATGATGAGCAACATATGTGACATGATTCTCATTCCTTGAGAGGAACATCAAAGCTACCATCCTGAGAGAAACATAACTAGTAAGGAGTCCCAATCGTAGCTCTATGCCTCCACACAATGTAGAAACATACTTGTAGTGTATGTAATGATCAAGACGGACCCATACTTAGCCAAACATGCATTAGGTTCTCCAACAGGACTATGAGGAGCAACATGTGTGACATTATTCACATTCCTTGAGAGGAACATCAAAGCTACCATTCTGAGAGAAACATAAGTAGTAAGGAGTCCCAATCGTAGCTCTATGCCTCCACACAATGTAGAAACATACTTGTAGTGTATGTAATGATCAAGACGGACCCATACTTAGCCAAACATGCATTAGATTATCCACGGGACTATGAGGAGCAAAATGTGTGACATGATTCTCATTCCTTGAGAGGAACATCAAAGCTACCATCCTGAGAGAAACATAAGTAGTAAGGAGTCCCAATCGTAGCTCTATGCCTCCACAAAATGTAGAAACATACCTGTAGTGTATGTAATGATCAAGACGGACCCATACTTAGCCAAACATGCATTAGGTTCTCCACAGGACTATGAGGAGAAACATGTGTGACATGATTCACATTCCTTAAGAGGAACATCAAAGCTACCATTCTGTGAGAAACATAAGTAGTAAGGAGTCCCAATCGTAGCTCTATGCCTCCACACAATGTAGAAACATACTTGTAGTGTATGTAATGATCAAGACGGACCCATACTAAGCCAAACATGCATTAGGCTCTCTAGGGGACTATGATGAGCAACATATGTGACATGATTCTCATTCCTTGAGAGGAACATCAAAGCTACCATCCTGAGAGAAACATAACTAGTAAGGAGTCCCAATCGTAGCTCTATGCCTCCACACATTGTAAGAACATACTTGTAGTGTATGTATTGATCAAGACGGACCCATACTTAGCCAAACATGCATTAGGTTCTCCACGGGACTATGAGGAGCAACATGTGTGACATGATTCACATTCCTTGAGAGGAACATCAAAGCTACCATTCTGAGAGAAACATAAGTAGTAAGGAGTCCCAATCGTAGCTCTATGCCTCCACACAATGTAGAAACATACTTGTAGTGTATGTAATGATCAAGACGGACCCATACTTAGCCAAACATGCATTAGGTTCTCTAGGGGACTAGGAGGAGCAACATGTGTGACATGATTCTCATTTCTTGAGAGGAACATCAAAGCTACCATCATGAGAGAAACATTAGTAGTAAGGAGTCCCAATCGTAGCTTTATACCTCCAGACAATGTAGAAACATACTTGTAGTGTATGTAATGATCAAGACGGACCCATACTTAGCCAAACATGCATTAGGTTCTCCACGGGACTATGAGGAGCAACATGTGTGACATGATTCTGATTCCTTGAGAGGAACATCAAAGCTACCATCCTGAGAGAAACATAAGTAGTAAGGAGTCCCAATCGTAGCTCTATGCCTCCACACAATGGAGAAACATACTTGTAGTGTATGTAATGATCAAGACGGACCCATACTTAGCCAAACATGCATTAGGTTCTCCACGGGACTATGAGGAGCAACATGTGTGACATGATTCTCATTCCTTGAGAGGAACATCAAAGCTACCATCCTGAGAGAAACATAAGTAGTAAGGAGTCCCAATCGTAGCTCTATGCCTCCACACAATGTAGCAACATACTTGTAGTGTATGTAATGATCAAGACGGACCCATACTTAGCCAAACATGCATTAGGTTCTCCACGGGACTATGAGGAGCAACATGTGTGACATGATTCTCATTCCTTGAGAGGAACATCAAAGCTACCATCCTGAGAGAAACATAAGTAGTAAGGAGTCCCAATCGTAGCTCTATGCCTCCACACAATGTAGAAACATACTTGTAGTGTATGTAATGATCAAGACGGACCCATACTTAGCCAAACATGCATTAGGTTCTCCAACAGGACTATGAGGAGCAACATGTGTGACATTATTCACATTCCTTGAGAGGAACATCAAAGCTACCATTCTGAGAGAAACATAAGTAGTAAGGAGTCCCAATCGTAGCTCTATGCCTCCACACAATGTAGAAACATACTTGTAATGTATGTAATGATCAAGACGGACCCATACTTAGCCAAACATGCATTAGATTATCCACGGGACTATGAGGAGCAAAATGTGTGACATGATTCTCATTCCTTGAGAGGAACATCAAAGCTACCATCCTGAGAGAAACATAAGTAGTAAGGAGTCCCAATCGTAGCTCTATGCCTCCACAAAATGTAGAAACATACCTGTAGTGTATGTAATGATCAAGACGGACCCATACTTAGCCAAACATGCATTAGGTTCTCCACAGGACTATGAGGAGCAACATGTGTGACATGATTCACATTCCTTAAGAGGAACATCAAAGCTACCATTCTGTGAGAAACATAAGTAGTAAGGAGTCCCAATCGTAACTCTATGCCTCCACACAATGTAGAAACATACTTGTAGTGTATGTAATGATCAAGACGGACCCATACTAAGCCAAACATGCATTAGGCTCTCTAGGGGACTATGATGAGCAACATATGTGACATGATTCTCATTCCTTGAGAGGAACATCAAAGCTACCATCCTGAGAGAAACATAACTAGTAAGGAGTCCCAATCGTAGCTCTATGCCTCCACACATTGTAAGAACATACTTGTAGTGTATGTATTGATCAAGACGGACCCATACTTAGCCAAACATGCATTAGGTTCTCCACGGGACTATGAGGAGCAACATGTGTGACATGATTCACATTCCTTGAGAGGAACATCAAAGCTACCATTCTGAGAGAAACATAAGTAGTAAGGAGTCCCAATCGTAGCTCTATGCCTCCACACAATGTAGAAACATACTTGTAGTGTATGTAATGATCAAGACGGACCCATACTTAGCCAAACATGCATTAGGTTCTCTAGGGGACTAGGAGGAGCAACATGTGTGACATGATTCTCATTTCTTGAGAGGAACATCAAAGCTACCATCATGAGAGAAACATTAGTAGTAAGGAGTCCCAATCGTAGCTTTATGCCTCCAGACAATGTAGAAACATACTTGTAGTGTATGTAATGATCAAGACGGACCCATACTTAGCCAAACATGCATTAGGTTCTCCACGGGACTATGAGGAGCAACATGTGTGACATGATTCTGATTCCTTGAGAGGAACATCAAAGCTACCATCCTGAGAGAAACATAAGTAGTAAGGAGTCCCAATCGTAGCTCTATGCCTCCACACAATGGAGAAACATACTTGTAGTGTATGTAATGATCAAGACGGACCCATACTGACAAGATCTCCCTGGAACAACTCTGATGACGGCTCGCGTAGGGTGAAAAGAAGTGGCGCGTTCGAAGGTATGAATGACGATGATGGATGCGAGAGAGATATGGATGTTTTAGTAGGGAATTTGCGGTTTGTAAACAGTGAACAAGCGGATGATATCAAAGGGATTAAGCGGATGATAAAGGTAGAAGAATCTCGGGGTTCACAAGTGATGAGAGATTCGGATCTCAAGAACGTATTCAAGGGATCAAAGATGAGCAAAGAAACAAGAGATATCGGTTTTCTCTTAAAGTTACAATTTAGTTCTTCGCTGAAAATAAAGGGAGGCGTTTCATGGGTTTATATAACACCCTAGAAACCTAAACTCCTAAAACATCATGAAGTTGGAAAGAAAAACAACAAAGCGTTCTATCACCTAAGTGAAAAACGACAAGTACAAGTCAAAGTGACTTATACATTATTTCCCTGGGCAATGACTCCTAAGTAACTCGACGTAGTGATTCATCTGCCTCGTTAAAAACCATCATGAGAAAACCCAGTGGGACAAAACTCATGTATGGGAAAAAGAGTACAGACTCCTCACCTAAGTTACTCAGTTATCATTACCGGGAGTCTTCAAGGTGGAAATGTTGAAGACTTGGAGCATTGGAAGATCATAAGCTCCTTCTGCCATGAGTGAGCGCGCCTCCTTGGCCATCTCTCGTGCTCTCGAGCGTGTGATCCTTCCTTCTAACTCCGGTTCCTCTTCTATCTCCGGCTCCTCCTCTGCTTCAAGCTCCTTGCTATCCACGGTCATATCATCCTCTCCCTCTTGAAAAGGATTTGTCCTCAAATCTGAATCTGCAACATAAGGAAGCAAGTCAGAAACATTGAACGATGGAGATATGTTATACTTACCTTGGAGGTCAATCTGATAGGCATTGTTGTTGATCCTCCTAATGACTTCGAAAGGTCCGTCTACTCTTGGCATCAGCTTGCTCTTCCTCTCTTCTGGGAATCTATCCTTTCGTAGATGGATCCACACCAAGTCTCCTTCTTCGAATTTGAGCTCCTTGCGGCCCTTGTTGGCATGCTTCTCATACTGTCGAGTTCTCTTCTCTATGTTCTCCTTGGCCTTAGCGTGTATCTTCCTGACCTGTTCAGCTTTTTCCCTGCCATCAAAACTACCTTTCACGTCTAAAGGTAAAGGAATCAAGTCTAGAGGTGATTGTGGGTTAAAGCCATAAACAATTTCAAAAGGAGAAAAGAGAGTAGCAGAATGCTTAGCGTGGTTGTAGGCAAACTCCACGTGTGGTAAGCATTCTTCCCATGACTTGATATTGCTCTTGACTAACGCTCTAAGAAGCGTCCCTAGTGTTCGGTTCACCACTTCCGTTTGTCCATCTGTTTGTGGATGACAAGTGGTTGAGAATGACAGCTTGGTTCCTAGTTTAGCCCATAAAGTCCTCCAGAAATGTCCTAAGAACTTTGTGTCTCTGTCTGAAACGATCACTTGAGGCATTCCATGAAGTCGCACCACTTCCCTGAAGAACATATTAGCTACTCGAACAGCATCATCTGTCTTGTTGCTGGCTATGAAGTGAGCCATCTTGCTAAACCTGTCAACAACAACAAAGATAGAATCTCGACCATTCTTGGTTCGAGGTAAGCCAAGCACAAAATCCATAGAGATATGCGTCCAAGGATGAGAAGGGATAGGGAGAGAAGTGTACAAGCCGTGAGGTTGTACTTTACTTTTTGCCATTTTGCAAACGGCACATCTCGAGCAAACCCTTTCAACATCCGACTTCATGCGTGGCCAGTAGAAGTGATCTTGAAGTCCATTGAGGGTCTTTGCGACTCCAAAATGTCCAGCTAGTCCACCTCCATGAGCTTCTCGAACCAACAATTCTCTGATGGATCCTTGTGGAATGCACAATCGATTGTTGTAGAATAAATATCCATCTTGCCTGTAATATTTCTCAAAAGCAAACTTATGGCATTTACCATAGCTCTCAGCAAAATCAACATCAGTTTCATACAGATCTACTATATATTCGAATCCATGAAGCTTAGAAGTGAGAGTAGATACAAGAGTGTACCTTCTGGATAATGCATCTGCGACTACATTATCCTTACCTTTCTTGTACTTAAGGATATATGGGAAAGTTTCTATGAATTCCATCCACTTAGCGTGTCTCCTGTTGAGCTTATGTTGGCCTTTGAGATGCTTTAAGGATTCGTGGTCTGTATGGATGACAAATTCCTTGGACCACAAGTAATGTTGCCATGTCTGAAGAGCTCGAACAAGCGCATACATTTCCTTGTCATAGGTTGAATAATTAACTGTTGCTCCTCCTAGCTTCTCGCTGAAGTAAGCCACCGGTTTCCTATCCTGCATCAAGACAGCACCTATACCTACTCCTGAGGCATCACATTCAACCTCAAAAGTTTTCATAAAATCAGGAAGGACTAAGATAGGGGCATTGATAAGCTTCTCTTTTAATGTGTGGAACGCCTGTTCTTGTGCATCTTCCCATCGGAATCCCACATCCTTCTTGATGATTTCCGTTAATGGCGCTGCTATGGAACTGAAGTCTTGAACGAATCTTCTGTAGAATCCAGCTAACCCATGAAAGCTCCTGACTTCGGCTATACTAGTAGGTGTAGGCCATTCTTTGATTGCTTTGATCTTCTCTTCATCAACTCTAACTCCATCTGCACTAACTACAAAGCCTAGAAAGACAACCTCAGTAGAACAGAATGAACATTTCGAGTAATTTGCAAAGAGAGATTGAGCTCGAAGAACATCTAGAACTTGGCGGATGTGTTCTAAATGTTCTCCCAAACCTTTGCTGTAGATGAGAATGTCATCGAAGTAGACCACCACGAAGACGCCTATGAATGGTCTGAGCGCATGATTCATCAACCGCATGAAGGTGCTGGGAGCATTGGTGAGACCAAATGGCATGACTAACCATTCGTACAGGCCTTGTTTGGTCTTGAAAGCTGTCTTCCACTCATCTCCTTCCTTCATTCTGATTTGGTGATATCCACTCTTTAGATCGATCTTGGAGAATATTGTAGAGCCACATAATTCATCCAGCATGTCGTCTAGCCTCGGAATAGGGTGCCTGTACTTCACGGTAATGTTATTGACAGCTCGACAGTCTACACACATTCTCCATGTGCCATCTTTCTTAGGAACTAGCAAAACTGGTACAGCGCATGGACTAAGGCTCTCTCGGATATGCCCTTTCTTCATCAGCTCTCCTACTTGTTTCTGAAGCTCTTTTGTCTCAACTGGATTGGCTCTATAAGCTGGTCTGTTCGGTATAGCTGATCCTGGCACAAAGTCAATCTGATGTTCAATTCCACGGATTGGAGGTAAGCCTGGAGGTATCTCTTCTGGAAACACATCTTTGTACTCTTCTATGATTTCTATCATTTCATGTGGCAACTCTTCTTTAGCCTTAGTACTCGTGAGAGTTTCCTTGTAAACAAACATGAAGGTTGTCATTTCTGGATCAAAGAGCTTGTTGAACTCGCTGTGATTGATGTAGAGGCTGTTGGAGACTCTCTCTGTATCCTTGCGGTTCATGTGAAACTGATCCTTGTAGATTTCGGCTGGTGTAAGTGGAAGAAGAACAACCTTGCGCCCCTTGAACTCGAAACTCTGCTTGTTTGTGTAGCCATCATGCATAACTCTCCTATCAAATTGCCATGGTCGACCCAAAAGGATGTGGCTAGACTTCATAGGGATCACGTCACACAATAGCTCATCTTCATATTTCCCAATCGCTAGATTGACTACTACTTGCTTAGAAACAGTTAAAGCTCCCTTCTTGTTCAGCCACTCTAGCTGATATGGCCTAGGGTGTGAAGTGGTCTTGAGATTAAGCTTCTTTATCATCTCCTCACTCGCAGCATTGGTGCAACTGCCACCATCTACAATCACTGTGCAGACCTTGTCTCGAACTACACATCTTGTGTGGAAGAGATTCTCACGCTGACCTCTATCATCTGGATGAATTTGAACACTTAAAGTCCTGCGAGCCACTAACATCTCTCCCATTGCTGCGGGTTCTTCTGCTTCTTCTAAATCAGCTTCTGTTTCACTTTCTGAACTGTACTGAGGCACAATCTCTCCTCCTTCTTGAAGCAGAAACATCTTCTTGTTAGGACAGTCCCTGGAGTAATGTCCCATTCCTTGACATTTGAAACACCTAATGTTACTAGTAGAGGCTCCACTCTTCGGTTTGACTTCAACCTTAACTCCTTCTTTAGCTACATCCGGCGCTGGCTTCATGTCTTTGGTATAAGTCGGCTTGGTGAATTCTCTTGGTTTCGGAATGTTTGACACAAAAGTTGATCTTCCATTCCTCCTCTTGATTTGCGATTCAATCAGCTCTGCCTTGTGCACCATCTCTTGCACATCTTCATAGTTCTGTAACTCCACTTTGTCTTGAATCTCTCGGTTAAGGCCTCCAAGAAACCGAGACATCACCATATCTTCACTCTCATTCAAATCAGCTCTGATCATTAACGTTTCCAGCTCCTGATAGTAGTCTCGAACTGTCTTAGTGCCTTGGATAAGACGCCTAAGCTTGTTGAGAGTCTCTCTCTGATAATGCGCTGGCACAAATTTCTTCCTCATCTGTGTAGTGAGCTGATCCCATGTAGTGATAGGTGGCTCTCTGTGTCGATGTCTAGTGAGTCCAAGTTGCTCCCACCATAGTAGTGCATAGCCATTGAACTCAGAGATAGCTATCTTCACCTTGTTAAGCTCATAAGTCCCTTGCACCAGAAAATTCGACTCCATCTTTCTTTCCCAATCAAGATACGCTTCCGGATCATTAGTGCCATGGAAAGATGGATACTGAATCTTGAGATGATTCAGCTGCTGCCTCAAAGGATCATAGTCTCGGCCATTGTCTCTGTTTCTGTTTCTTCTTAGAGTCTCTCGGCTGTAACCTGATACTTCGTCTTCTTCTGAATATTCCGGCTCTGACTCAACATATACTCGATGTCCTCCAACTTGCTCAGCTCGCCTATGTGGTCGTTTAGGAACACTGCCAGGACGACGGTGTTCTCGTCCTACATTCTCAGTGCTCCTCCTTTGGTTGAACACAGTCTCTCTTCCTCCAGTAGGTGATTTAGCGGTGCTAGTGCGTGGAGGCTTAGCTGATGCGCCAACATGTGCCTTCCCTTTAGCGATGCGGATGGCTTCATTGGGGCTAGGCGGTTCGGATGAGTCTTCCGTGGCACTCGACTCCTTCATGAGGTCCTTAATTTGCTTCTCAAATTTATCGTTGAGATGCTCTATCTGCTGTGTGAGCTGTGTAGCTACGGATTGATTGGCCTCCTTGATCTGTTTGGCCATGGCTTGATTCAGAGCTTCCATAGCCTCAGCTGAAAGCTCCATGGTTCCTGCGCGTCAAAACCAAAGACAAACAACTCGCAGTAAATAGTTTTTATAAGAGAAACAAATCCTAATACGACTTGACTTATGAAACATAAACCGAAAAGCAAAAGGAAACTAATAATCCTAATCGCGATGCAACTCTTAACACGACAAGGAAAAACAAACTCGCAACAAAACGATAACCTAACGAAACAATTCTAGTACAAAAGGAAAAAAAAAAAAACAACGCGGAAACAACAAGGAACCTAAGAACCCTAACGATTTTTGCGAAAGATAACAAAGAGAGATTAGGGTTTAGGATCGCTTAGCCTTGGCTCAGAGTCGGCTCTGATACCACATGACAAGATCTCCCTGGAACAACTCTGATGACGGCTCGCGTAGGGTGAAAAGAAGTGGCGCGTTCGAAGGTATGAATGACGATGATGGATGCGAGAGAGATATGGATGTTTTAGTAGGGAATTTGCGGTTTGTAAACAGTGAACAAGCGGATGATATCAAAGGGATTAAGCGGATGATAAAGGTAGAAGAATCTCGGGGTTCACAAGTGATGAGAGATTCGGATCTCAAGAACGTATTCAAGGGATCAAAGATGAGCAAAGAAACAAGAGATATCGGTTTTCTCTTAAAGTTACAATTTAGTTCTTCGCTGAAAATAAAGGGAGGCGTTTCATGGGTTTATATAACACCCTAGAAACCTAAACTCCTAAAACATCATGAAGTTGGAAAGAAAAACAACAAAGCGTTCTATCACCTAAGTGAAAAACGACAAGTACAAGTCAAAGTGACTTATACATTATTTCCCTGGGCAATGACTCCTAAGTAACTCGACGTAGTGATTCATCTGCCTCGTTAAAAACCATCATGAGAAAACCCAGTGGGACAAAACTCATGTATGGGAAAAAGAGTACAGACTCCTCACCTAAGTTACTCAGTTATCATTACCGGGAGTCTTCAAGGTGGAAATGTTGAAGACTTGGAGCATTGGAAGATCATAAGCTCCTTCTGCCATGAGTGAGCGCGCCTCCTTGGCCATCTCTCGTGCTCTCGAGCGTGTGATCCTTCCTTCTAACTCCGGTTCCTCTTCTATCTCCGGCTCCTCCTCTGCTTCAAGCTCCTTGCTATCCACGGTCATATCACATACTTAGCCAAACATGCATTAGGTTCTCCACGGGACTATGAGGAGCAACATGTGTGACATGATTCTCATTCCTTGAGAGGAACATCAATGCTACCATCCTGAGAGAAACATAAGTAGTAAGGAGTCCCAATCGTAGCTATATGCCTCCACACATTGTAAGAACATACTTGTAGTGTATGTATTGATCAAGACGGACCCATACTTAGCCAAACATGCATTAGGTTCTCCACGGGACTATGATGAGCAACATGTGTGACATGATTCTCATTCCTTGAGAGGAACATCAAAGCTACCATCCTGAGAGAAACATAAGTAGTAAGGAGTCCCAATCGTAGCCCTATGCCTCCAGACAATGTAGAAACATACTTGTAGTGTATGAAATGATCAAGACGGACCCATACTTAGCAAAACATGCATTAGGTTCTCCACGGGACTATGAGGAGCAACATGTGTGACATGATTCTCATTCCTTGAGAGGAACATCAAAGCTACCATCCTGAGAGAAACATAAGCAGTAATGAGTCCCAATCGTAGCTCTATGCCTCCACACAATGTAGAAACATACTTGTAGTGTATGTAATGATCAAGACGGACCCATACTTAGCCAAACATGCATTAGGTTCTCCACAGGACTATGAGGAGCAACATGTGTGACATGATTCACATTCCTTGAGAGGAACATCAAAGCTACCATTCTGAGAGAAACATAAGTAGTAAGGAGTCCCAATCGTAGCTCTATGCCTCCACACAATGTAGAAACATACTTGTAGTGTATGTAATGATCAAGACGGACCCATACTTAGCCAAACATGCATTAGGTTCTCCACGGGACTATGAGGAGCAACATGTGTGACATGATTCTGATTCCTTGAGAGGAACATCAAAGCTACCATCCTGAGAGAAACATAAGTAGTAAGGAGTCCCAATCGTAGCTCTATGCCTCCACACAATGGAGAAACATACTTGTAGTGTATGTAATGATCAAGACGGACCCATACTTAGCCAAACATGCATTAGGTTCTCCACGGGACTATGAGGAGCAACATGTGTGACATGATTCTCATTCCTTGAGAGGAACATCAAAGCTACCATCCTGAGAGAAACATAAGTAGTAAGGAGTCCCAATCGTAGCTCTATGCCTCCACACAATGTAGCAACATACTTGTAGTGTATGTAATGATCAAGACGGACCCATACTTAGCAAAACATGCATTAGGTTCTCCACGGGTCTATGAGGAGCAACACGTGTGACATGATTCTCATTCCTTGAGAGGAACATCAAAGCTACCATCCTGAGAGAAACATAAGTAGTAAGGAGTCCCAATCGTAGCTCTATGCCTCCACACAATGTAGAAACATACTTGTAGTGTATGTAATGATCAAGACGGACCCATACTTAGCCAAACATGCATTAGGTTCTCCAACAGGACTATGAGGAGCAACATGTGTGACATTATTCACATTCCTTGAGAGGAACATCAAAGCTACCATTCTGAGAGAAACATAAGTAGTAAGGAGTCCCAATCGTAGCTCTATGCCTCCACACAATGTAGAAACATACTTGTAGTGTATGTAATGATCAAGACGGACCCATACTTAGCCAAACATGCATTAGATTATCCACGGTACTATGAGGAGCAAAATGTGTGACATGATTCTCATTCCTTGAGAGGAACATCAAAGCTACCATCCTGAGAGAAACATAAGTAGTAAGGAGTCCCAATCGTAGCTCTATGCCTCCACAAAATGTAGAAACATACCTGTAGTGTATGTAATGATCAAGACGGACCCATACTTAGCCAAACATGCATTAGGTTCTCCACAGGACTATGAGGAGCAACATGTGTGACATGATTCACATTCCTTAAGAGGAACATCAAAGCTACCATTCTGTGAGAAACATAAGTAGTAAGGAGTCCCAATCGTAACTCTATGCCTCCACACAATGTAGAAACATACTTGTAGTGTATGTAATGATCAAGACGGACCCATACTAAGCCAAACATGCATTAGGCTCTCTAGGGGACTATGATGAGCAACATATGTGACATGATTCTCATTCCTTGAGAGGAACATCAAAGCTACCATCCTGAGAGAAACATAACTAGTAAGGAGTCCCAATCGTAGCTCTATGCCTCCACACATTGTAAGAACATACTTGTAGTGTATGTATTGATCAAGACGGACCCATACTTAGCCAAACATGCATTAGGTTCTCCACGGGACTATGAGGAGCAACATGTGTGACATGATTCACATTCCTTGAGAGGAACATCAAAGCTACCATTCTGAGAGAAACATAAGTAGTAAGGAGTCCCAATCGTAGCTCTATGCCTCCACACAATGTAGAAACATACTTGTAGTGTATGTAATGATCAAGACGGACCCATACTTAGCCAAACATGCATTAGGTTCTCTAGGGGACTAGGAGGAGCAACATGTGTGACATGATTCTCATTTCTTGAGAGGAACATCAAAGCTACCATCATGAGAGAAACATTAGTAGTAAGGAGTCCCAATCGTAGCTTTATGCCTCCAGACAATGTAGAAACATACTTGTAGTGTATGTAATGATCAAGACGGACCCATACTTAGCCAAACATGCATTAGGTTCTCCACGGGACTATGAGGAGCAACATGTGTGACATGATTCTGATTCCTTGAGAGGAACATCAAAGCTACCATCCTGAGAGAAACATAAGTAGTAAGGAGTCCCAATCGTAGCTCTATGCCTCCACACAATGGAGAAACATACTTGTAGTGTATGTAATGATCAAGACGGACCCATACTTAGTCAAACATGCATTAGGTTCTCCACGGGACTATGAGGAGCAACATGTGTGACATGATTCTCATTCCTTGAGAGGAACATCAAAGCTACCATCCTGAGAGAAACATAAGTAGTAAGGAGTCCCAATCGTAGCTATATGCCTCCACACATTGTAAGAACATACTTGTAGTGTATGTATTGATCAAGACGGACCCATACTTAGCCAAACATGCATTAGGTTCTCCACGGGACTATGATGAGCAACATGTGTGACATGATTCTCATTCCTTGAGAGGAACATCAAAGCTACCATCCTGAGAGAAACATAAGTAGTAAGGAGTCCCAATCGTAGCCCTATGCCTCCACACAATGTAGAAACATACTTGTAGTGTATGTAATGATCAAGACGGACCCATACTTAGCAAAACATGCATTAGGTTCTCCACGGGACTATGAGGAGCAACATGTGTGACATGATTCTCATTCCTTGAGAGGAACATCAAAGCTACCATCCTGAGAGAAACATAAGCAGTAATGAGTCCCAATCGTAGCTCTATGCCTCCACACAATGTAGAAACATACTTGTAGTGTATGTAATGATCAAGACGGACCCATACTTAGCCAAACATGCATTAGGTTCTCCACAGGACTATGAGGAGCAACATGTGTGACATGATTCACATTCCTTGAGAGGAACATCAAAGCTACCATTCTGAGAGAAACATAAGTAGTAAGGAGTCCCAATCGTAGCTCTATGCCTCCACACAATGTAGAAACATACTTGTAGTGTATGTAATGATCAAGACGGACCCATACTTAGCCAAACATGCATTAGGTTCTCCACAGGACTATGAGAAGCAACATGTGTGACATGATTCACATTCCTTGAGAGGAACATCAAAGCTACCATTCTGAGAGAAACATAAGTAGTAAGGAGTCCCAATCGTAGCTCTATGCCTCCACACAATGTAGAAACATACTTGTAGTGTATGTAATGATCAAGACGGACCCATACTTAGCCAAACATGCATTAGGCTCTCTAGGGGACTATGAGGAGCAACATGTGTGACATGATTCTCATTCCTTGAGAGGAACATCAAAGCTACCATCCTGAGAGAAACATAACTAGTAAGGAGTCCCAATCGTAGCTCTATGCCTCCACACATTGTAAGAACATACTTGTAGTGTATGTAATGATCAAGACGGACACATACTTAGCCAAACATGCATTAGGTTCTCCACGGGACTATGATGATCAACATGTGTGACATGATTCTCATTCCTTGAGAGGAACATCAAAGCTACCATCCTGAGAGAAACATAAGTAGTAAGGAGTCCCAATCGTAGCTCTATGCCTCCACACAATGTAGAAACATACTTGTAGTGTATGTAATGATCAAGACGGACCCATACTTAGCCAAACATGCATTAGGTTCTCCACGGGACTATGAGGAGCAACATGTGTGACATGATTCTCATTCCTTGAGAGGAACATCAAAGCTACCATCCTGAGAGAAACATAAGTAGTAAGGAGTCCCAATCGTAGCTCTATGCCTCCACACAATGTAGAAACATACTTGTAGTGTATGTAATGATCAAGACGGACCCATACTTAGCAAAACATGCATTAGGTTCTCCACGGGACTATGAGGAGGAAGATGTGTGACCTGATTCTCATTCCTTGAGAGGAACATCAAACCTACCTTCCTGAGAGAAACATAAGTAGTAAGGAGTCCCAATCGTAGCTCTATGCCTCCACACAATGTAGAAACATACTTGTAGTGTATGTAATGATCAAGACGGACCCATACTTAGTCAAACATGCATTAGGTTCTCCACGGGACTATGAGGAGCAACATGTGTGACATGATTCTCATTCCTTGAGAGGAACATCAAAGCTACCATCCTGAGAGAAACATAAGTAGTAAGGAGTCCCAATCGTAGCTATATGCCTCCACACATTGTAAGAACATACTTGTAGTGTATGTATTGATCAAGACGGACCCATACTTAGCCAAACATGCATTAGGTTCTCCACGGGACTATGATGAGCAACATGTGTGACATGATTCTCATTCCTTGAGAGGAACATCAAAGCTACCATCCTGAGAGAAACATAAGTAGTAAGGAGTCCCAATCGTAGCTCTATGCCTCCACAAAATGTAGAAACATACCTGTAGTGTATGTAATGATCAAGACGGACCCATACTTAGCCAAACATGCATTAGGTTCTCCACAGGACTATGAGGAGCAACATGTGTGACATGATTCACATTCCTTAAGAGGAACATCAAAGCTACCATTCTGTGAGAAACATAAGTAGTAAGGAGTCCCAATCGTAACTCTATGCCTCCACACAATGTAGAAACATACTTGTAGTGTATGTAATGATCAAGACGGACCCATACTAAGCCAAACATGCATTAGGCTCTCTAGGGGACTATGATGAGCAACATATGTGACATGATTCTCATTCCTTGAGAGGAACATCAAAGCTACCATCCTGAGAGAAACATAACTAGTAAGGAGTCCCAATCGTAGCTCTATGCCTCCACACATTGTAAGAACATACTTGTAGTGTATGTATTGATCAAGACGGACCCATACTTAGCCAAACATGCATTAGGTTCTCCACGGGACTATGAGGAGCAACATGTGTGACATGATTCACATTCCTTGAGAGGAACATCAAAGCTACCATTCTGAGAGAAACATAAGTAGTAAGGAGTCCCAATCGTAGCTCTATGCCTCCACACAATGTAGAAACATACTTGTAGTGTATGTAATGATCAAGACGGACCCATACTTAGCCAAACATGCATTAGGTTCTCTAGGGGACTAGGAGGAGCAACATGTGTGACATGATTCTCATTTCTTGAGAGGAACATCAAAGCTACCATCATGAGAGAAACATTAGTAGTAAGGAGTCCCAATCGTAGCTTTATGCCTCCAGACAATGTAGAAACATACTTGTAGTGTATGTAATGATCAAGACGGACCCATACTTAGCCAAACATGCATTAGGTTCTCCACGGGACTATGAGGAGCAACATGTGTGACATGATTCTGATTCCTTGAGAGGAACATCAAAGCTACCATCCTGAGAGAAACATAAGTAGTAAGGAGTCCCAATCGTAGCTCTATGCCTCCACACAATGGAGAAACATACTTGTAGTGTATGTAATGATCAAGACGGACCCATACTTAGTCAAACATGCATTAGGTTCTCCACGGGACTATGAGGAGCAACATGTGTGACATGATTCTCATTCCTTGAGAGGAACATCAAAGCTACCATCCTGAGAGAAACATAAGTAGTAAGGAGTCCCAATCGTAGCTATATGCCTCCACACATTGTAAGAACATACTTGTAGTGTATGTATTGATCAAGACGGACCCATACTTAGCCAAACATGCATTAGGTTCTCCACGGGACTATGATGAGCAACATGTGTGACATGATTCTCATTCCTTGAGAGGAACATCAAAGCTACCATCCTGAGAGAAACATAAGTAGTAAGGAGTCCCAATCGTAGCCCTATGCCTCCACACAATGTAGAAACATACTTGTAGTGTATGTAATGATCAAGACGGACCCATACTTAGCAAAACATGCATTAGGTTCTCCACGGGACTATGAGGAGCAACATGTGTGACATGATTCTCATTCCTTGAGAGGAACATCAAAGCTACCATCCTGAGAGAAACATAAGCAGTAATGAGTCCCAATCGTAGCTCTATGCCTCCACACAATGTAGAAACATACTTGTAGTGTATGTAATGATCAAGACGGACCCATACTTAGCCAAACATGCATTAGGTTCTCCACAGGACTATGAGGAGCAACATGTGTGACATGATTCACATTCCTTGAGAGGAACATCAAAGCTACCATTCTGAGAGAAACATAAGTAGTAAGGAGTCCCAATCGTAGCTCTATGCCTCCACACAATGTAGAAACATACTTGTAGTGTATGTAATGATCAAGACGGACCCATACTTAGCCAAACATGCATTAGGTTCTCCACAGGACTATGAGAAGCAACATGTGTGACATGATTCACATTCCTTGAGAGGAACATCAAAGCTACCATTCTGAGAGAAACATAAGTAGTAAGGAGTCCCAATCGTAGCTCTATGCCTCCACACAATGTAGAAACATACTTGTAGTGTATGTAATGATCAAGACGGACCCATACTTAGCCAAACATGCATTAGGCTCTCTAGGGGACTATGAGGAGCAACATGTGTGACATGATTCTCATTCCTTGAGAGGAACATCAAAGCTACCATCCTGAGAGAAACATAACTAGTAAGGAGTCCCAATCGTAGCTCTATGCCTCCACACATTGTAAGAACATACTTGTAGTGTATGTAATGATCAAGACGGACACATACTTAGCCAAACATGCATTAGGTTCTCCACGGGACTATGATGATCAACATGTGTGACATGATTCTCATTCCTTGAGAGGAACATCAAAGCTACCATCCTGAGAGAAACATAAGTAGTAAGGAGTCCCAATCGTAGCTCTATGCCTCCACACAATGTAGAAACATACTTGTAGTGTATGTAATGATCAAGACGGACCCATACTTAGCCAAACATGCATTAGGTTCTCCACGGGACTATGAGGAGCAACATGTGTGACATGATTCTCATTCCTTGAGAGGAACATCAAAGCTACCATCCTGAGAGAAACATAAGTAGTAAGGAGTCCCAATCGTAGCTCTATGCCTCCACACAATGTAGAAACATACTTGTAGTGTATGTAATGATCAAGACGGACCCATACTTAGCAAAACATGCATTAGGTTCTCCACGGGACTATGAGGAGGAAGATGTGTGACCTGATTCTCATTCCTTGAGAGGAACATCAAACCTACCTTCCTGAGAGAAACATAAGTAGTAAGGAGTCCCAATCGTAGCTCTATGCCTCCACACAATGTAGAAACATACTTGTAGTGTATGTAATGATCAAGACGGACCCATACTTAGTCAAACATGCATTAGGTTCTCCACGGGACTATGAGGAGCAACATGTGTGACATGATTCTCATTCCTTGAGAGGAACATCAAAGCTACCATCCTGAGAGAAACATAAGTAGTAAGGAGTCCCAATCGTAGCTATATGCCTCCACACATTGTAAGAACATACTTGTAGTGTATGTATTGATCAAGACGGACCCATACTTAGCCAAACATGCATTAGGTTCTCCACGGGACTATGATGAGCAACATGTGTGACATGATTCTCATTCCTTGAGAGGAACATCAAAGCTACCATCCTGAGAGAAACATAACTAGTAAGGAGTCCCAATCGTAGCTCTATGCCTCCACACATTGTAAGAACATACTTGTAGTGTATGTAATGATCAAGACGGACACATACTTAGCCAAACATGCATTAGGTTCTCCACGGGACTATGATGATCAACATGTGTGACATGATTCTCATTCCTTGAGAGGAACATCAAAGCTACCATCCTGAGAGAAACATAAGTAGTAAGGAGTCCCAATCGTAGCTCTATGCCTCCACACAATGTAGAAACATACTTGTAGTGTATGTAATGATCAAGACGGACCCATACTTAGTCAAACATGCATTAGGTTCTCCACGGGACTATGAGGAGCAACATGTGTGACATGATTCTCATTCCTTGAGAGGAACATCAAAGCTACCATCCTGAGAGAAACATAAGTAGTAAGGAGTCCCAATCGTAGCTATATGCCTCCACACATTGTAAGAACATACTTGTAGTGTATGTACTGATCAAGACGGACCCATACTTAGCCAAACATGCATTAGGTTCTCCACGGGACTATGATGAGCAACATGTGTGACATGATTCTCATTCCTTGAGAGGAACATCAAAGCTACCATCCTGAGAGAAACATAAGTAGTAAGGAGTCCCAATCGTAGCCCTATGCCTCCACACAATGTAGAAACATACTTGTAGTGTATGTATTGATCAAGACGGACCCATACTTAGCCAAACATGCATTAGGTTCTCCACGGGACTATGAGGAGCAACATGTGTGACATGATTCACATTCCTTGAGAGGAACATCAAAGCTACCATTCTGAGAGAAACATAAGTAGTAAGGAGTCCCAATCGTAGCTCTATGCCTCCACACAATGTAGAAACATACTTGTAGTGTATGTAATGATCAAGACGGACCCATACTTAGCCAAACATGCATTAGGTTCTCTAGGGGACTAGGAGGAGCAACATGTGTGACATGATTCTCATTTCTTGAGAGGAACATCAAAGCTACCATCATGAGAGAAACATTAGTAGTAAGGAGTCCCAATCGTAGCTTTATGCCTCCAGACAATGTAGAAACATACTTGTAGTGTATGTAATGATCAAGACGGACCCATACTTAGCCAAACATGCATTAGGTTCTCCACGGGACTATGAGGAGCAACATGTGTGACATGATTCTGATTCCTTGAGAGGAACATCAAAGCTACCATCCTGAGAGAAACATAAGTAGTAAGGAGTCCCAATCGTAGCTCTATGCCTCCACACAATGGAGAAACATACTTGTAGTGTATGTAATGATCAAGACGGACCCATACTTAGTCAAACATGCATTAGGTTCTCCACGGGACTATGAGGAGCAACATGTGTGACATGATTCTCATTCCTTGAGAGGAACATCAAAGCTACCATCCTGAGAGAAACATAAGTAGTAAGGAGTCCCAATCGTAGCTATATGCCTCCACACATTGTAAGAACATACTTGTAGTGTATGTATTGATCAAGACGGACCCATACTTAGCCAAACATGCATTAGGTTCTCCACGGGACTATGATGAGCAACATGTGTGACATGATTCTCATTCCTTGAGAGGAACATCAAAGCTACCATCCTGAGAGAAACATAAGTAGTAAGGAGTCCCAATCGTAGCCCTATGCCTCCACACAATGTAGAAACATACTTGTAGTGTATGTAATGATCAAGACGGACCCATACTTAGCAAAACATGCATTAGGTTCTCCACGGGACTATGAGGAGCAACATGTGTGACATGATTCTCATTCCTTGAGAGGAACATCAAAGCTACCATCCTGAGAGAAACATAAGCAGTAATGAGTCCCAATCGTAGCTCTATGCCTCCACACAATGTAGAAACATACTTGTAGTGTATGTAATGATCAAGACGGACCCATACTTAGCCAAACATGCATTAGGTTCTCCACAGGACTATGAGGAGCAACATGTGTGACATGATTCACATTCCTTGAGAGGAACATCAAAGCTACCATTCTGAGAGAAACATAAGTAGTAAGGAGTCCCAATCGTAGCTCTATGCCTCCACACAATGTAGAAACATACTTGTAGTGTATGTAATGATCAAGACGGACCCATACTTAGCCAAACATGCATTAGGTTCTCCACAGGACTATGAGAAGCAACATGTGTGACATGATTCACATTCCTTGAGAGGAACATCAAAGCTACCATTATGAGAGAAACATAAGTAGTAAGGAGTCCCAATCGTAGCTCTATGCCTCCACACAATGTAGAAACATACTTGTAGTGTATGTAATGATCAAGACGGACCCATACTTAGCCAAACATGCATTAGGCTCTCTAGGGGACTATGAGGAGCAACATGTGTGACATGATTCTCATTCCTTGAGAGGAACATCAAAGCTACCATCCTGAGAGAAACATAACTAGTAAGGAGTCCCAATCGTAGCTCTATGCCTCCACACATTGTAAGAACATACTTGTAGTGTATGTAATGATCAAGACGGACACATACTTAGCCAAACATGCATTAGGTTCTCCACGGGACTATGATGATCAACATGTGTGACATGATTCTCATTCCTTGAGAGGAACATCAAAGCTACCATCCTGAGAGAAACATAAGTAGTAAGGAGTCCCAATCGTAGCTCTATGCCTCCACACAATGTAGAAACATACTTGTAGTGTATGTAATGATCAAGACGGACCCATACTTAGCCAAACATGCATTAGGTTCTCCACGGGACTATGAGGAGCAACATGTGTGACATGATTCTCATTCCTTGAGAGGAACATCAAAGCTACCATCCTGAGAGAAACATAAGTAGTAAGGAGTCCCAATCGTAGCTCTATGCCTCCACACAATGTAGAAACATACTTGTAGTGTATGTAATGATCAAGACGGACCCATACTTAGCCAAACATGCATTAGGTTCTCCACGGGACTATGAGGAGCAACATGTGTGACATGATTCTCATTCCTTGAGAGGAACATCAAATCAACCATCCTGAGAGAAACATAAGTAGTAAGGAGTCCCAATCGTAGCTCTATGCCTCCACACAATGTAGAAACATACTTGTAGTGTATGTAATGATCAAGACGGACCCATACTTAGCCAAACATGCATTAGGTTCTCCAACAGGAGTATGAGGAGCAACATGTGTGACATGATTCACATTCCTTGAGAGGAACATCAAAGCTACCATTCTGAGATAAACATAAGTAGTAAGGAGTCCCAATCGTAGCTCTATGCCTCCACACAATGTAGAAACATACTTGTAGTGTATGTAATGATCAAGACGGACCCATACTTAGCCAAACATGCATTAGATTATCCACGGGACTATGAGGAGCAACATGTGTGACATGATTCTCATTCCTTGAGAGGAACATCAAAGCTACCATCCTGAGAGAAACATAACTAGTAAGGAGTCCCAATCGTAGCTCTATGCCTCCACACATTGTAAGAACATACTTGTAGTGTATGTAATGATCAAGACGGACACATACTTAGCCAAACATGCATTAGGTTCTCCACGGGACTATGATGATCAACATGTGTGACATGATTCTCATTCCTTGAGAGGAACATCAAAGCTACCATCCTGAGAGAAACATAAGTAGTAAGGAGTCCCAATCGTAGCTCTATGCCTCCACACAATGTAGAAACATACTTGTAGTGTATGTAATGATCAAGACGGACCCATACTTAGCAAAACATGCATTAGGTTCTCCACGGGACTATGAGGAGCGACATGTGTGACCTGATTCTCATTCCTTGAGAGGAACATCAAAGCTACCTTCCTGAGAGAAACATAAGTAGTAAGGAGTCCCAATCGTAGCTCTATGCCTCCACACAATGTAGAAACATACTTGTAGTGTATGTAATGATCAAGACGGACCCATACTTAGCCAAACATGCCTTAGGTTCTCCAACAGGACTATGAGGAGCAACATATGTGACATGATTCACATTCCTTGAGAGGAACATCAAAGCTTCCATTCTGAGAGAAACATAACTAGTAAGGAGTCCCAATCGTAGCTCTATGCCTCCACACATTGTAAGAACATACTTGTAGTGTATGTAATGATCAAGACGGACACATACTTAGCCAAACATGCATTAGGTTCTCCACGGGACTATGATGAGCAACATGTGTGACATGATTCTCATTCCTTGAGAGGAACATCAAAGCTACCATCCTGAGAGAAACATAAGTAGTAAGGAGTCCCAATCGTAGCTCTATGCATCCACACAATGTAGAAACATACTTGTAGTGTATGTAATGATCAAGACGGACCCATACTTAGCCAAACATGCATTAGGTTCTCCACGGGACTATGAGGAGCAACATGTGTGACATGATTCTCATTCCTTGAGAGGAACATCAAAGCTACCATCCTGAGAGAAACATAAGTAGTAAGGAGTCCCAATCGTAGCTCTATGCCTCCACACAATGTAGAAACATACTTGTAGTGTATGTAATGATCAAGACGGACCCATACTTAGCAAAACATGCATTAGGTTCTCCACGGGACTATGAGGAGCAACATGTGTGACCTGATTCTCATTCCTTGAGAGGAACATCAAACCTACCTTCCTGAGAGAAACATAAGTAGTAAGGAGTCCCAATCGTAGCTCTATGCCTCCACACAATGTAGAAACATACTTGTAGTGTATGTAATGATCAAGACGGACCCATACTTAGCCAAACATGCATTAGGCTCTCTAGGGGACTATGAGGAGCAACATGTGTGACATGATTCTCATTCCTTGAGAGGAACATCAAAGCTACCATCCTGAGAGAAACATAACTAGTAAGGAGTCCCAATCGTAGCTCTATGCCTCCACACATTGTAAGAACATACTTGTAGTGTATGTAATGATCAAGACGGACACATACTTAGCCAAACATGCATTAGGTTCTCCACGGGACTATGATGATCAACATGTGTGACATGATTCTCATTCCTTGAGAGGAACATCAAAGCTACCATCCTGAGAGAAACATAAGTAGTAAGGAGTCCCAATCGTAGCTCTATGCCTCCACACAATGTAGAAACATACTTGTAGTGTATGTAATGATCAAGACGGACCCATACTTAGCCAAACATGCATTAGATTCTCCACGGGACTATGAGGAGCAACATGTGTGACATGATTCTCATTCCTTGAGAGGAACATCAAAGCTACCATCCTGAGAGAAACATAAGTAGTAAGGAGTCCCAATCGTAGCTCTATGCCTCCACACAATGTAGAAACATACTTGTAGTGTATGTAATGATCAAGACGGACCCATACTTAGCCAAACATGCATTAGGTTCTCCACGGGACTATGAGGAGCAACATGTGTGACATGATTCTCATTCCTTGAGAGGAACATCAAATCAACCATCCTGAGAGAAACATAAGTAGTAAGGAGTCCCAATCGTAGCTCTATGCCTCCACACAATGTAGAAACATACTTGTAGTGTATGTAATGATCAAGACGGACCCATACTTAGCCAAACATGCATTAGGTTCTCCAACAGGAGTATGAGGAGCAACATGTGTGACATGATTCACATTCCTTGAGAGGAACATCAAAGCTACCATTCTGAGATAAACATAAGTAGTAAGGAGTCCCAATCGTAGCTCTATGCCTCCACACAATGTAGAAACATACTTGTAGTGTATGTAATGATCAAGACGGACCCATACTTAGCCAAACATGCATTAGATTATCCACGGGACTATGAGGAGCAACATGTGTGACATGATTCTCATTCCTTGAGAGGAACATCAAAGCTACCATCCTGAGAGAAACATAACTAGTAAGGAGTCCCAATCGTAGCTCTATGCCTCCACACATTGTAAGAACATACTTGTAGTGTATGTAATGATCAAGACGGACACATACTTAGCCAAACATGCATTAGGTTCTCCACGGGACTATGATGATCAACATGTGTGACATGATTCTCATTCCTTGAGAGGAACATCAAAGCTACCATCCTGAGAGAAACATAAGTAGTAAGGAGTCCCAATCGTAGCTCTATGCCTCCACACAATGTAGAAACATACTTGTAGTGTATGTAATGATCAAGACGGACCCATACTTAGCAAAACATGCATTAGGTTCTCCACGGGACTATGAGGAGCGACATGTGTGACCTGATTCTCATTCCTTGAGAGGAACATCAAAGCTACCTTCCTGAGAGAAACATAAGTAGTAAGGAGTCCCAATCGTAGCTCTATGCCTCCACACAATGTAGAAACATACTTGTAGTGTATGTAATGATCAAGACGGACCCATACTTAGCCAAACATGCCTTAGGTTCTCCAACAGGACTATGAGGAGCAACATATGTGACATGATTCACATTCCTTGAGAGGAACATCAAAGCTACCATTCTGAGAGAAACATAACTAGTAAGGAGTCCCAATCGTAGCTCTATGCCTCCACACATTGTAAGAACATACTTGTAGTGTATGTAATGATCAAGACGGACACATACTTAGCCAAACATGCATTAGGTTCTCCACGGGACTATGATGAGCAACATGTGTGACATGATTCTCATTCCTTGAGAGGAACATCAAAGCTACCATCCTGAGAGAAACATAAGTAGTAAGGAGTCCCAATCGTAGCTCTATGCATCCACACAATGTAGAAACATACTTGTAGTGTATGTAATGATCAAGACGGACCCATACTTAGCCAAACATGCATTAGGTTCTCCACGGGACTATGAGGAGCAACATGTGTGACATGATTCTCATTCCTTGAGAGGAACATCAAAGCTACCATCCTGAGAGAAACATAAGTAGTAAGGAGTCCCAATCGTAGCTCTATGCCTCCACACAATGTAGAAACATACTTGTAGTGTATGTAATGATCAAGACGGACCCATACTTAGCAAAACATGCATTAGGTTCTCCACGGGACTATGAGGAGCAACATGTGTGACCTGATTCTCATTCCTTGAGAGGAACATCAAACCTACCTTCCTGAGAGAAACATAAGTAGTAAGGAGTCCCAATCGTAGCTCTATGCCTCCACACAATGTAGAAACATACTTGTAGTGTATGTAATGATCAAGACGGACCCATACTTAGCCAAACATGCCTTAGGTTCTCCAACAGGACTATGAGGAGCAACATGTGTGACATGATTCACATTCCTTGAGAGGAACATCAAAGCTATCATTCTGAGAGAAACATAAGTAGTAAGGAGTCCCAATCGTAGCTCTATGCCTCCACACAATGTAGAAACATACTTGTAGTGTATGTAATGATCAAGACGGACCCATACTTAGCCAAACATGCCTTAGGTTCTCCAACAGGACTATGAGGAGCAACATGTGTGACATGATTCACATTCCTTGAGAGGAACATCAAAGCTACCATTCGTAGAGAAACATAACTAGTAAGGAGTCCCAATCGTAGCTCTATGCCTCCACACCTTCTAAGAACATACTTGTAGTGTATGTAATGATCAAGACGGACACATACTTAGCCAAACATGCATTAGGTTCTCCACGGGACTATGATGAGCAACATGTGTGACATGATTCTCATTCCTTGAGAGGAACATCAAAGCTACCATCCTGAGAGAAACATAAGCAGTAATGAGTCCCAATCGTAGCTCTATGCCTCCACACAATGTAGAAACATACTTGTAGTGTATGTAATGATCAAGACGGACCCATACTTAGCCAAACATGCATTAGGTTCTCCACAGGACTATGAGGAGCAACATGTGTGACATGATTCACATTCCTTGAGAGGAACATCAAAGCTACCATCCTGAGAGAAACATAAGCAGTAATGAGTCCCAATCGTAGCTCTATGCCTCCACACAATGTAGAAACATACTTGTAGTGTATGTAATGATCAAGACGGACCCATACTTAGCCAAACATGCATTAGGTTCTCCACAGGACTATGAGGAGCAACATGTGTGACATGATTCACATTCCTTGAGAGGAACATCAAAGCTACCATTCTGAGAGAAACATAAGTAGTAAGGAGTCCCAATCGTAGCTCTATGCCTCCACACAATGTAGAAACATACTTGTAGTGTATGTAATGATCAAGACGGACCCATACTTAGCCAAACATGCATCAGGTTCTCCACGGGACTATGAGTAGCAACATGTGTGACATGATTCTCATTCCTTGAGAGGAACATCAAAGCTACCATCCTGAGAGAAACATAAGTAGTAAGGAGTCCCAATCGTAGCTCTATGCCTCCACACAATGTAGAAACATACTTGTAGTGTATGTAATGATCAAGACGGACCCATACTTAGCCAAACATGCATTAGGTTCTCCAACAGGACTATGAGGAGCAAGATGTGTGACATGATTCACATTCCTTGAGAGGAACATCAAAGCTACCATTCTGAGAGAAACATAAGTAGTAAGGAGTCCCAATCGTAGCTCTATGCCTCCACACAATGTAGAAACATACTTGTAGTGTATGTAATGATCAAGACGGACCCATACTTAGCCAAACATGCCTTAGGTTCTCCAACAGGACTATGAGGAGCAACATGTGTGACATGATTCACATTCCTTGAGAGGAACATCAAAGCTACCATTCTGAGAGAAACATAACTAGTAAGGAGTCCCAATCGTAGCTCTATGCCTCCACACATTGTAAGAACATACTTGTAGTGTATGTAATGATCAAGACGGACACATACTTAGCCAAACATGCATTAGGTTCTCCACGGGACTATGATGAGCAACATGTGTGACATGATTCTCATTCCTTGAGAGGAACATCAAAGCTACCATCCTGAGAGAAACATAAGCAGTAATGAGTCCCAATCGTAGCTCTATGCCTCCACACAATGTAGAAACATACTTGTAGTGTATGTAATGATCAAGACGGACCCATACTTAGCCAAACATGCATTAGGTTCTCCACGGGACTATGAGGAGCAACATGTGTGACATGATTCTCATTCCTTGAGAGGAACATCAAAGCTACCATCCTGAGAGAAACATAAGTAGTAAGGAGTCCCAATCGTAGCTCTATGCCTCCACACAATGTAGAAACATACTTGTAGTGTATGTAATGATCAAGACGGAGCCATACTTAGCCAAACATGCATTAGGTTCTCCAACAGGACTATGAGGAGCAACATGTGTGACATGATTCACATTCCTTGAGAGGAACATCAAAGCTACCATTCTGAGAGAAACATAAGTAGTAAGGAGTCCCAATCGTAGCTCTATGCCTCCACACAATGTAGAAACATACTTGTAGTGTATGTAATGATCAAGACGGACCCATACTTAGCCAAACATGCCTTAGGTTCTCCAACAGGACTATGAGGAGCAACATGTGTGACATGATTCACATTCCTTGAGAGGAACATCAAAGCTACCATTCTGAGAGAAACATAACTAGTAAGGAGTCCCAATCGTAGCTCTATGCCTCCACACATTGTAAGAACATACTTGTAGTGTATGTAATGATCAAGACGGACACATACTTAGCCAAACATGCATTAGGTTCTCCACGGGACTATGATGAGCAACATGTGTGACATGATTCTCATTCCTTGAGAGGAACATCAAAGCTACCATCCTGAGAGAAACATAAGTAGTAAGGAGTCCCAATCGTAGCTCTATGCCTCCACACAATGTAGAAACATACTTGTAGTGTATGTAATGATCAAGACGGACCCATACTTAACAAAACATGCATTAGGTTCTCCACGGGACTATGAGGAGCAACATGTGTGACATGATTCTCATTCCTTGAGAGGAACATCAAAGCTACCATCCTGAGAACATAAGTAGTAAGGAGTCCCAATCGTAGCTCTATGCCTCCACACAATGTAGAAACATACTTGTAGTGTATGTAATGATCAAGACGGACCCATACTTAGCAAAACATGCATTAGGTTCTCCACGGGACTATGAGGAGCAACATGTGTGACCTGATTCTCATTCCTTGAGAGGAACATCAAACCTACCTTCCTGAGAGAAACATAACTAGTAAGGAGTCCCAATCGTAGCTCTATGCCTCCACACATTGTAAGAACATACTTGTAGTGTATGTAATGATCAAGACGGACACATACTTAGCCAAACATGCATTAGGTTCTCCACGGGACTATGATGATCAACATGTGTGACATGATTCTCATTCCTTGAGAGGAACATAAAAGCTACCATCCTGAGAGAAACATAAGTAGTAAGGAGTCCCAATCGTAGCTCTATGCCTCCACACAATGTAGAAACATACTTGTAGTGTATGTAATGATCAAGACGGACCCATACTTAGCCAAACATGCATTAGGTTCTCCACGGGACTATGAGGAGCAATATGTGTGACATGATTCTCATTCCTTGAGAGGAACATCAAAGCTACCATCCTGAGAGAAACATAAGTAGTAAGGAGTCCCAATCGTAGCTCTATGCCTCCACACATTGTAGAAACATACTTGTAGTGTATGTAACGATCAAGACGGACCCATACTTAGCCAAACATGCATTAGGTTCTCCACGGGACTATGATGAGCAACATGTGTGACATGATTCTCATTCCTTGAGAGGAACATCAAAGCTACCATCCTGAGAGAAACATAAGTAGTAAGGAGTCCCAATCGTAGCTCTATGCCTCCACACAATGTAGAAACATACTTGTAGTGTATGTAATGATCAAGACGGACCCATACTTAGCAAAACATGCATTAGGTTCTCCACGGGACTATGAGGAGCATCATGTGTGACATGATTCTCATTCCTTGAGAGGAACATCAAAGCTACCATCATGAGAGAAACATAAGCAATAATGAGTCCCAATCGTAGCTCTATGCCTCCACACAATGTAGAAACATACTTGTAGTGTATGTAATGATCAAGACGGACCCATACTTAGCCAAACATGCATTAGGTTCTCCACAGGACTATGAGGAGCAACATGTGTGACATGATTCACATTCCTTGAGAGGAACATCAAAGCTACCATTCTGAGAGAAACATAACTAGTAAGGAGTCCCAATCGTAGCTCTATGCCTCCACACATTGTAAGAACATACTTGTAGTGTATGTAATGATCAAGACGGACACATACTTAGCCAAACATGCATTAGGTTCTCCACGGGACTATGATGAGCAACATGTGTGACATGATTCTCATTCCTTGAGAGGAACATCAAAGCTACCATCCTGAGAGAAACATAAGTAGTAAGGAGTCCCAATCGTAGCTCTATGCCTCCACACAATGTAGAAACATACTTGTAGTGTATGTAATGATCAAGACGGACCCATACTTAGCCAAACATGCATTAGGTTCTCCACGGGATTATGAGGAGCAACATGTGTGACATGATTCTCATTCCTTGAGAGGAACATCAAAGCTACCATCCTGAGAGAAACATAAGTAGTAAGGAGTCCCAATCGTAGCTCTATGCCTCCACACAATGTAGAAACATACTTGTAGTGTATGTAATGATCAAGACGGACCCATACTTAGCAAAACATGCATTAGGTTCTGCACGGGACTATGAGGAGCAACATGTGTGACCTGATTCTCATTCCTTGAGAGGAACATCAAACCTACCTTCCTGAGAGAAACATAACTAGTAAGGAGTCCCAATCGTAGCTCTATGCCTCCACACATTGTAAGAACATACTTGTAGTGTATGTAATGATCAAGACGGACACATACTTAGCCAAACATGCATTAGGTTCTCCACGGGACTATGATGATCAACATGTGTGACATGATTCTCATTCCTTGAGAGGAACATCAAAGCTACCATCCTGAGAGAAACATAAGCAGTAATGAGTCCCAATCGTAGCTCTATGCCTCCACACAATGTAGAAACATACTTGTAGTGTATGTAATGATCAAGACGGACCCATACTTAGCCAAACATGCATTAGGTTCTCCACAGGACTATGAGGAGCAACATGTGTGACATGATTCACATTCCTTGAGAGGAACATCAAAACTACCATTCTGAGAGAAACATAAGTAGTAAGGAGTCCCAATCGTAGCTCTATGCCTCCACACAATGTAGAAACATACTTGTAGTGTATGTAATGATCAAGACGGACCCATACTTAGCCAAACATGCATTAGGTTCTCCACGGGACTATGAGGAGCAACATGTGTGACATGATTCTCATTCCTTGAGAGGAACATCAAAGCTACCATCCTGAGAGAAACATAAGTAGTAAGGAGTCCCAATCGTAGCTCTATGCCTCCACACAATGTAGAAACATACTTGTAGTGTATATAATGATCAAGACGGAGCCATACTTAGCCAAACATGCATTAGGTTCTCCAACAGGACTATGAGGAGCAACATGTGTGACATGATTCACATTCCTTGAGAGGAACATCAAAGCTACCATTCTGAGAGAAACATAAGTAGTAAGGAGTCCCAATCGTAGCTCTATGCCTCCACACAATGTAGAAACATACTTGTAGTGTATGTAATGATCAAGACGGACCCATACTTAGCCAAACATGCCTTAGGTTCTCCAACAGGACTATGAGGAGCAACATGTGTGACATGATTCACATTCCTTGAGAGGAACATCAAAGCTACCATTCTGAGAGAAACATAACTAGTAAGGAGTCCCAATCGTAGCTCTATGCCTCCACACATTGTAAGAACATACTTGTAGTGTATGTAATGATCAAGACGGACACATACTTAGCCAAACATGCATTAGGTTCTCCACGGGACTATGATGAGCAACATGTGTGACATGATTCTCATTCCTTGAGAGGAACATCAAAGCTACCATCCTGAGAGAAACATAAGTAGTAAGGAGTCCCAATCGTAGCTCTATGCCTCCACACAATGTAGAAACATACTTGTAGTGTATGTAATGATCAAGACGGACCCATACTTAACAAAACATGCATTAGGTTCTGCACGGGACTATGAGGAGCAACATGTGTGACCTGATTCTCATTCCTTGAGAGGAACATCAAACCTACCTTCCTGAGAGAAACATAACTAGTAAGGAGTCCCAATCGTAGCTCTATGCCTCCACACATTGTAAGAACATACTTGTAGTGTATGTAATGATCAAGACGGACACATACTTAGCCAAACATGCATTAGGTTCTCCACGGGACTATGATGATCAACATGTGTGACATGATTCTCATTCCTTGAGAGGAACATCAAAGCTACCATCCTGAGAGAAACATAAGCAGTAATGAGTCCCAATCGTAGCTCTATGCCTCCACACAATGTAGAAACATACTTGTAGTGTATGTAATGATCAAGACGGACCCATACTTAGCCAAACATGCATTAGGTTCTCCACAGGACTATGAGGAGCAACATGTGTGACATGATTCACATTCCTTGAGAGGAACATCAAAACTACCATTCTGAGAGAAACATAAGTAGTAAGGAGTCCCAATCGTAGCTCTATGCCTCCACACAATGTAGAAACATACTTGTAGTGTATGTAATGATCAAGACGGACCCATACTTAGCCAAACATGCATTAGGTTCTCCACGGGACTATGAGGAGCAACATGTGTGACATGATTCTCATTCCTTGAGAGGAACATCAAAGCTACCATCCTGAGAGAAACATAAGTAGTAAGGAGTCCCAATCGTAGCTCTATGCCTCCACACAATGTAGAAACATACTTGTAGTGTATGTAATGATCAAGACGGAGCCATACTTAGCCAAACATGCATTAGGTTCTCCAACAGGACTATGAGGAGCAACATGTGTGACATGATTCACATTCCTTGAGAGGAACATCAAAGCTACCATTCTGAGAGAAACATAAGTAGTAAGGAGTCCCAATCGTAGCTCTATGCCTCCACACAATGTAGAAACATACTTGTAGTGTATGTAATGATCAAGACGGAGCCATACTTAGCCAAACATGCATTAGGTTCTCCAACAGGACTATGAGGAGCAACATGTGTGACATGATTCACATTCCTTGAGAGGAACATCAAAGCTACCATTCTGAGAGAAACATAAGTAGTAAGGAGTCCCAATCGTAGCTCTATGCCTCCACACAATGTAGAAACATACTTGTAGTGTATGTAATGATCAAGACGGACCCATACTTAGCCAAACATGCCTTAGGTTCTCCAACAGGACTATGAGGAGCAACATGTGTGACATGATTCACATTCCTTGAGAGGAACATCAAAGCTACCATTCTGAGAGAAACATAACTAGTAAGGAGTCCCAATCGTAGCTCTATGCCTCCACACATTGTAAGAACATACTTGTAGTGTATGTAATGATCAAGACGGACACATACTTAGCCAAACATGCATTAGGTTCTCCACGGGACTATGATGAGCAACATGTGTGACATGATTCTCATTCCTTGAGAGGAACATCAAAGCTACCATCCTGAGAGAAACATAAGTAGTAAGGAGTCCCAATCGTAGCTCTATGCCTCCACACAATGTAGAAACATACTTGTAGTGTATGTAATGATCAAGACGGACCCATACTTAACAAAACATGCATTAGGTTCTGCACGGGACTATGAGGAGCAACATGTGTGACCTGATTCTCATTCCTTGAGAGGAACATCAAACCTACCTTCCTGAGAGAAACATAACTAGTAAGGAGTCCCAATCGTAGCTCTATGCCTCCACACATTGTAAGAACATACTTGTAGTGTATGTAATGATCAAGACGGACACATACTTAGCCAAACATGCATTAGGTTCTCCACGGGACTATGATGATCAACATGTGTGACATGATTCTCATTCCTTGAGAGGAACATCAAAGCTACCATCCTGAGAGAAACATAAGCAGTAATGAGTCCCAATCGTAGCTCTATGCCTCCACACAATGTAGAAACATACTTGTAGTGTATGTAATGATCAAGACGGACCCATACTTAGCCAAACATGCATTAGGTTCTCCACAGGACTATGAGGAGCAACATGTGTGACATGATTCACATTCCTTGAGAGGAACATCAAAACTACCATTCTGAGAGAAACATAAGTAGTAAGGAGTCCCAATCGTAGCTCTATGCCTCCACACAATGTAGAAACATACTTGTAGTGTATGTAATGATCAAGACGGACCCATACTTAGCCAAACATGCATTAGGTTCTCCACGGGACTATGAGGAGCAACATGTGTGACATGATTCTCATTCCTTGAGAGGAACATCAAAGCTACCATCCTGAGAGAAACATAAGTAGTAAGGAGTCCCAATCGTAGCTCTATGCCTCCACACAATGTAGAAACATACTTGTAGTGTATGTAATGATCAAGACGGAGCCATACTTAGCCAAACATGCATTAGGTTCTCCAACAGGACTATGAGGAGCAACATGTGTGACATGATTCACATTCCTTGAGAGGAACATCAAAGCTACCATTCTGAGAGAAACATAAGTAGTAAGGAGTCCCAATCGTAGCTCTATGCCTCCACACAATGTAGAAACATACTTGTAGTGTATGTAATGATCAAGACGGACCCATACTTAGCCAAACATGCCTTAGGTTCTCCAACAGGACTATGAGGAGCAACATGTGTGACATGATTCACATTCCTTGAGAGGAACATCAAAGCTACCATTCTGAGAGAAACATAACTAGTAAGGAGTCCCAATCGTAGCTCTATGCCTCCACACATTGTAAGAACATACTTGTAGTGTATGTAATGATCAAGACGGACACATACTTAGCCAAACATGCATTAGGTTCTCCACGGGACTATGATGAGCAACAAGTGTGACATGATTCTCATTCCTTGAGAGGAACATCAAAGCTACCATCCTGAGAGAAACATAAGTAGTAAGGAGTCCCAATCGTAGCTCTATGCCTCCACACAATGTAGAAACATACTTGTAGTGTATGTAATGATCAAGACGGACCCATACTTAACAAAACATGCATTAGGTTCTCCACGGGACTATGAGGAGCAACATGTGTGACATGATTCTCATTCCTTGAGAGGAACATCAAAGCTACCATCCTGAGAACATAAGTAGTAAGGAGTCCCAATCGTAGCTCTATGCCTCCACACAATGTAGAAACATACTTGTAGTGTATGTAATGATCAAGACGGACCCATACTTAGCAAAACATGCATTAGGTTCTCCACGGGACTATGAGGAGCAACATGTGTGACCTGATTCTCATTCCTTGAGAGGAACATCAAACCTACCTTCCTGAGAGAAACATAACTAGTAAGGAGTCCCAATCGTAGCTCTATGCCTCCACACATTGTAAGAACATACTTGTAGTGTATGTAATGATCAAGACGGACACATACTTAGCCAAACATGCATTAGGTTCTCCACGGGACTATGATGATCAACATGTGTGACATGATTCTCATTCCTTGAGAGGAACATAAAAGCTACCATCCTGAGAGAAACATAAGTAGTAAGGAGTTCCAATCGTAGCTCTATGCCTCCACACAATGTAGAAACATACTTGTAGTGTATGTAATGATCAAGACGGACCCATACTTAGCCAAACATGCATTAGGTTCTCCACGGGACTATGAGGAGCAATATGTGTGACATGATTCTCATTCCTTGAGAGGAACATCAAAGCTACCATCCTGAGAGAAACATAAGTAGTAAGGAGTCCCAATCGTAGCTCTATGCCTCCACACATTGTAGAAACATACTTGTAGTGTATGTAACGATCAAGACGGACCCATACTTAGCCAAACATGCATTAGGTTCTCCACGGGACTATGATGAGCAACATGTGTGACATGATTCTCATTCCTTGAGAGGAACATCAAAGCTACCATCCTGAGAGAAACATAAGTAGTAAGGAGTCCCAATCGTAGCTCTATGCCTCCACACAATGTAGAAACATACTTGTAGTGTATGTAATGATCAAGACGGACCCATACTTAGCAAAACATGCATTAGGTTCTCCACGGGACTATGAGGAGCAACATGTGTGACATGATTCTCATTCCTTGAGAGGAACATCAAAGCTACCATCATGAGAGAAACATAAGCAGTAATGAGTCCCAATCGTAGCTCTATGCCTCCACACAATGTAGAAACATACTTGTAGTGTATGTAATGATCAAGACGGACCCATACTTAGCCAAACATGCATTAGGTTCTCCACAGGACTATGAGGAGCAACATGTGTGACATGATTCACATTCCTTGATAGGAACATCAAAGCTACCATTCTGAGAGAAACATAACTAGTAAGGAGTCCCAATCGTAGCTCTATGCCTCCACACATTGTAAGAACATACTTGTAGTGTATGTAATGATCAAGACGGACACATACTTAGCCAAACATGCATTAGGTTCTCCACGGGACTATGATGAGCAACATGTGTGACATGATTCTCATTCCTTGAGAGGAACATCAAAGCTACCATCCTGAGAGACACATAAGTAGTAAGGAGTCCCAATCGTAGCTCTATGCCTCCACACAATGTAGAAACATACTTGTAGTGTATGTAATGATCAAAACGGACCCATACTTAGCCAAACATGCATTAGGTTCTCCACGGGACTATGAGGAGCAACATGTGTGACATGATTCTCATTCCTTGAGAGGAACATCAAAGCTACCATCCTGAGAGAAACATAAGTAGTAAGGAGTCCCAATCGTAGCTCTATGCCTCCACACAATGTAGAAACATACTTGTAGTGTATGTAATGATCAAGACGGACCCATACTTAGCAAAACATGCATTAGGTTCTGCACGGGACTATGAGGAGCAACATGTGTGACCTGATTCTCATTCCTTGAGAGGAACATCAAACCTACCTTCCTGAGAGAAACATAACTAGTAAGGAGTCCCAATCGTAGCTCTATGCCTCCACACATTGTAAGAACATACTTGTAGTGTATGTAATGATCAAGACGGACACATACTTAGCCAAACATGCATTAGGTTCTCCACGGGACTATGATGATCAACATGTGTGACATGATTCTCATTCCTTGAGAGGAACATCAAAGCTACCATCCTGAGAGAAACATAAGCAGTAATGAGTCCCAATCGTAGCTCTATGCCTCCACACAATGTAGAAACATACTTGTAGTGTATGTAATGATCAAGACGGACCCATACTTAGCCAAACATGCATTAGGTTCTCCACAGGACTATGAGGAGCAACATGTGTGACATGATTCACATTCCTTGAGAGGAACATCAAAACTACCATTCTGAGAGAAACATAAGTAGTAAGGAGTCCCAATCGTAGCTCTATGCCTCCACACAATGTAGAAACATACTTGTAGTGTATGTAATGATCAAGACGGACCCATACTTAGCCAAACATGCATTAGGTTCTCCACGGGACTATGAGGAGCAACATGTGTGACATGATTCTCATTCCTTGAGAGGAACATCAAAGCTACCATCCTGAGAGAAACATAAGTAGTAAGGAGCCCCAATCGTAGCTCTATGCCTCCACACAATGTAGAAACATACTTGTAGTGTATGTAATGATCAAGACGGAGCCATACTTAGCCAAACATGCATTAGGTTCTCCAACAGGACTATGAGGAGCAACATGTGTGACATGATTCACATTCCTTGAGAGGAACATCAAAGCTACCATTCTGAGAGAAACATAAGTAGTAAGGAGTCCCAATCGTAGCTCTATGCCTCCACACAATGTAGAAACATACTTGTAGTGTATGTAATGATCAAGACGGACCCATACTTAGCCAAACATGCCTTAGGTTCTCCAACAGGACTATGAGGAGCAACATGTGTGACATGATTCACATTCCTTGAGAGGAACATCAAAGCTACCATTCTGAGAGAAACATAACTAGTAAGGAGTCCCAATCGTAGCTCTATGCCTCCACACATTGCAAGAACATACTTGTAGTGTATGTAATGATCAAGACGGACACATACTTAGCCAAACATGCATTAGGTTCTCCACGGGACTATGAGGAGCAACATGTGTGACATGATTCTCATTCCTTGAGAGGAACATCAAAGCTACCATCCTGAGAACATAAGTAGTAAGGAGTCCCAATCGTAGCTCTATGCCTCCACACAATGTAGAAACATACTTGTAGTGTATGTAATGATCAAGACGGACCCATACTTAGCAAAACATGCATTAGGTTCTCCACGGGACTATGAGGAGCAACATGTGTGACCTGATTCTCATTCCTTGAGAGGAACATCAAACCTACCTTCCTGAGAGAAACATAACTAGTAAGGAGTCCCAATCGTAGCTCTATGCCTCCACACATTGTAAGAACATACTTGTAGTGTATGTAATGATCAAGACGGACACATACTTAGCCAAACATGCATTAGGTTCTCCACGGGACTATGATTATCAACATGTGTGACATGATTCTCATTCCTTGAGAGGAACATCAAAGCTACCATCCTGAGAGAAACATAAGCAGTAATGAGTCCCAATCGTAGCTCTATGCCTCCACACAATGTAGAAACATACTTGTAGTGTATGTAATGATCAAGACGGACCCATACTTAGCCAAACATGCATTAGGTTCTCCACAGGACTATGAGGAGCAACATGTGTGACATGATTCACATTCCTTGAGAGGAACATCAAAACTACCATTCTGAGAGAAACATAAGTAGTAAGGAGTCCCAATCGTAGCTCTATGCCTCCACACAATGTAGAAACATACTTGTAGTGTATGTAATGATCAAGACGGACCCATACTTAGCCAAACATGCATTAGGTTCTCCACGGGACTATGAGGAGCAACATGTGTGACATGATTCTCATTCCTTGAGAGGAACATCAAAGCTACCATCCTGAGAGAAACATAAGTAGTAAGGAGTCCCAATCGTAGCTCTATGCCTCCACACAATGTAGAAACATACTTGTAGTGTATGTAATGATCAAGACGGAGCCATACTTAGCCAAACATGCATTAGGTTCTCCAACAGGACTATGAGGAGCAACATGTGTGACATGATTCACATTCCTTGAGAGGAACATCAAAGCTACCATTCTGAGAGAAACATAAGTAGTAAGGAGTCCCAATCGTAGCTCTATGCCTCCACACAATGTAGAAACATACTTGTAGTGTATGTAATGATCAAGACGGACCCATACTTAGCCAAACATGCCTTAGGTTCTCCAACAGGACTATGAGGAGCAACATGTGTGACATGATTCACATTCCTTGAGAGGAACATCAAAGCTACCATTCTGAGAGAAACATAACTAGTAAGGAGTCCCAATCGTAGCTCTATGCCTCCACACATTGTAAGAACATACTTGTAGTGTATGTAATGATCAAGACGGACACATACTTAGCCAAACATGCATTAGGTTCTCCACGGGACTATGATGAGCAACATGTGTGACATGATTCTCATTCCTTGAGAGGAACATCAAAGCTACCATCCTGAGAGAAACATAAGTAGTAAGGAGTCCCAATCGTAGCTCTATGCCTCCACACAATGTAGAAACATACTTGTAGTGTATGTAATGATCAAGACGGACCCATACTTAACAAAACATGCATTAGGTTCTGCACGGGACTATGAGGAGCAACATGTGTGACCTGATTCTCATTCCTTGAGAGGAACATCAAACCTACCTTCCTGAGAGAAACATAACTAGTAAGGAGTCCCAATCGTAGCTCTATGCCTCCACACATTGTAAGAACATACTTGTAGTGTATGTAATGATCAAGACGGACACATACTTAGCCAAACATGCATTAGGTTCTCCACGGGACTATGATGATCAACATGTGTGACATGATTCTCATTCCTTGAGAGGAACATCAAAGCTACCATCCTGAGAGAAACATAAGCAGTAATGAGTCCCAATCGTAGCTCTATGCCTCCACACAATGTAGAAACATACTTGTAGTGTATGTAATGATCAAGACGGACCCATACTTAGCCAAACATGCATTAGGTTCTCCACAGGACTATGAGGAGCAACATGTGTGACATGATTCACATTCCTTGAGAGGAACATCAAAACTACCATTCTGAGAGAAACATAAGTAGTAAGGAGTCCCAATCGTAGCTCTATGCCTCCACACAATGTAGAAACATACTTGTAGTGTATGTAATGATCAAGACGGACCCATACTTAGCCAAACATGCATTAGGTTCTCCACGGGACTATGAGGAGCAACATGTGTGACATGATTCTCATTCCTTGAGAGGAACATCAAAGCTACCATCCTGAGAGAAACATAAGTAGTAAGGAGTCCCAATCGTAGCTCTATGCCTCCACACAATGTAGAAACATACTTGTAGTGTATGTAATGATCAAGACGGAGCCATACTTAGCCAAACATGCATTAGGTTCTCCAACAGGACTATGAGGAGCAACATGTGTGACATGATTCACATTCCTTGAGAGGAACATCAAAGCTACCATTCTGAGAGAAACATAAGTAGTAAGGAGTCCCAATCGTAGCTCTATGCCTCCACACAATGTAGAAACATACTTGTAGTGTATGTAATGATCAAGACGGACCCATACTTAGCCAAACATGCCTTAGGTTCTCCAACAGGACTATGAGGAGCAACATGTGTGACATGATTCACATTCCTTGAGAGGAACATCAAAGCTACCATTCTGAGAGAAACATAACTAGTAAGGAGTCCCAATCGTAGCTCTATGCCTCCACACATTGTAAGAACATACTTGTAGTGTATGTAATGATCAAGACGGACACATACTTAGCCAAACATGCATTAGGTTCTCCACGGGACTATGATGAGCAACAAGTGTGACATGATTCTCATTCCTTGAGAGGAACATCAAAGCTACCATCCTGAGAGAAACATAAGTAGTAAGGAGTCCCAATCGTAGCTCTATGCCTCCACACAATGTAGAAACATACTTGTAGTGTATGTAATGATCAAGACGGACCCATACTTAACAAAACATGCATTAGGTTCTCCACGGGACTATGAGGAGCAACATGTGTGACATGATTCTCATTCCTTGAGAGGAACATCAAAGCTACCATCCTGAGAACATAAGTAGTAAGGAGTCCCAATCGTAGCTCTATGCCTCCACACAATGTAGAAACATACTTGTAGTGTATGTAATGATCAAGACGGACCCATACTTAGCAAAACATGCATTAGGTTCTCCACGGGACTATGAGGAGCAACATGTGTGACCTGATTCTCATTCCTTGAGAGGAACATCAAACCTACCTTCCTGAGAGAAACATAACTAGTAAGGAGTCCCAATCGTAGCTCTATGCCTCCACACATTGTAAGAACATACTTGTAGTGTATGTAATGATCAAGACGGACACATACTTAGCCAAACATGCATTAGGTTCTCCACGGGACTATGATGATCAACATGTGTGACATGATTCTCATTCCTTGAGAGGAACATAAAAGCTACCATCCTGAGAGAAACATAAGTAGTAAGGAGTCCCAATCGTAGCTCTATGCCTCCACACAATGTAGAAACATACTTGTAGTGTATGTAATGATCAAGACGGACCCATACTTAGCCAAACATGCATTAGGTTCTCCACGGGACTATGAGGAGCAATATGTGTGACATGATTCTCATTCCTTGAGAGGAACATCAAAGCTACCATCCTGAGAGAAACATAAGTAGTAAGGAGTCCCAATCGTAGCTCTATGCCTCCACACATTGTAGAAACATACTTGTAGTGTATGTAACGATCAAGACGGACCCATACTTAGCCAAACATGCATTATGTTCTCCACGGGACTATGATGAGCAACATGTGTGACATGATTCTCATTCCTTGAGAGGAACATCAAAGCTACCATCCTGAGAGAAACATAAGTAGTAAGGAGTCCCAATCGTAGCTCTATGCCTCCACACAATGTAGAAACATACTTGTAGTGTATGTAATGATCAAGACGGACCCATACTTAGCAAAACATGCATTAGGTTCTCCACGGGACTATGAGGAGCAACATGTGTGACATGATTCTCATTCCTTGAGAGGAACATCAAAGCTACCATCATGAGAGAAACATAAGCAGTAATGAGTCCCAATCGTAGCTCTATGCCTCCACACAATGTAGAAACATACTTGTAGTGTATGTAATGATCAAGACGGACCCATACTTAGCCAAACATGCATTAGGTTCTCCACAGGACTATGAGGAGCAACATGTGTGACATGATTCACATTCCTTGATAGGAACATCAAAGCTACCATTCTGAGAGAAACATAACTAGTAAGGAGTCCCAATCGTAGCTCTATGCCTCCACACATTGTAAGAACATACTTGTAGTGTATGTAATGATCAAGACGGACACATACTTAGCCAAACATGCATTAGGTTCTCCACGGGACTATGATGAGCAACATGTGTGACATGATTCTCATTCCTTGAGAGGAACATCAAAGCTACCATCCTGAGAGACACATAAGTAGTAAGGAGTCCCAATCGTAGCTCTATGCCTCCACACAATGTAGAAACATACTTGTAGTGTATGTAATGATCAAAACGGACCCATACTTAGCCAAACATGCATTAGGTTCTCCACGGGACTATGAGGAGCAACATGTGTGACATGATTCTCATTCCTTGAGAGGAACATCAAAGCTACCATCCTGAGAGAAACATAAGTAGTAAGGAGTCCCAATCGTAGCTCTATGCCTCCACACAATGTAGAAACATACTTGTAGTGTATGTAATGATCAAGACGGACCCATACTTAGCAAAACATGCATTAGGTTCTGCACGGGACTATGAGGAGCAACATGTGTGACCTGATTCTCATTCCTTGAGAGGAACATCAAACCTACCTTCCTGAGAGAAACATAACTAGTAAGGAGTCCCAATCGTAGCTCTATGCCTCCACACATTGTAAGAACATACTTGTAGTGTATGTAATGATCAAGACGGACACATACTTAGCCAAACATGCATTAGGTTCTCCACGGGACTATGATGATCAACATGTGTGACATGATTCTCATTCCTTGAGAGGAACATCAAAGCTACCATCCTGAGAGAAACATAAGCAGTAATGAGTCCCAATCGTAGCTCTATGCCTCCACACAATGTAGAAACATACTTGTAGTGTATGTAATGATCAAGACGGACCCATACTTAGCCAAACATGCATTAGGTTCTCCACAGGACTATGAGGAGCAACATGTGTGACATGATTCACATTCCTTGAGAGGAACATCAAAACTACCATTCTGAGAGAAACATAAGTAGTAAGGAGTCCCAATCGTAGCTCTATGCCTCCACACAATGTAGAAACATACTTGTAGTGTATGTAATGATCAAGACGGACCCATACTTAGCCAAACATGCATTAGGTTCTCCACGGGACTATGAGGAGCAACATGTGTGACATGATTCTCATTCCTTGAGAGGAACATCAAAGCTACCATCCTGAGAGAAACATAAGTAGTAAGGAGCCCCAATCGTAGCTCTATGCCTCCACACAATGTAGAAACATACTTGTAGTGTATGTAATGATCAAGACGGAGCCATACTTAGCCAAACATGCATTAGGTTCTCCAACAGGACTATGAGGAGCAACATGTGTGACATGATTCACATTCCTTGAGAGGAACATCAAAGCTACCATTCTGAGAGAAACATAAGTAGTAAGGAGTCCCAATCGTAGCTCTATGCCTCCACACAATGTAGAAACATACTTGTAGTGTATGTAATGATCAAGACGGACCCATACTTAGCCAAACATGCCTTAGGTTCTCCAACAGGACTATGAGGAGCAACATGTGTGACATGATTCACATTCCTTGAGAGGAACATCAAAGCTACCATTCTGAGAGAAACATAACTAGTAAGGAGTCCCAATCGTAGCTCTATGCCTCCACACATTGTAAGAACATACTTGTAGTGTATGTAATGATCAAGACGGACACATACTTAGCCAAACATGCATTAGGTTCTCCACGGGACTATGAGGAGCAACATGTGTGACATGATTCTCATTCCTTGAGAGGAACATCAAAGCTACCATCCTGAGAACATAAGTAGTAAGGAGTCCCAATCGTAGCTCTATGCCTCCACACAATGTAGAAACATACTTGTAGTGTATGTAATGATCAAGACGGACCCATACTTAGCAAAACATGCATTAGGTTCTCCACGGGACTATGAGGAGCAACATGTGTGACCTGATTCTCATTCCTTGAGAGGAACATCAAACCTACCTTCCTGAGAGAAACATAACTAGTAAGGAGTCCCAATCGTAGCTCTATGCCTCCACACATTGTAAGAACATACTTGTAGTGTATGTAATGATCAAGACGGACACATACTTAGCCAAACATGCATTAGGTTCTCCACGGGACTATGATGATCAACATGTGTGACATGATTCTCATTCCTTGAGAGGAACATAAAAGCTACCATCCTGAGAGAAACATAAGTAGTAAGGAGTCCCAATCGTAGCTCTATGCCTCCACACAATGTAGAAACATACTTGTAGTGTATGTAATGATCAAGACGGACCCATACTTAGCCAAACATGCATTAGGTTCTCCACGGGACTATGAGGAGCAATATGTGTGACATGATTCTCATTCCTTGAGAGGAACATCAAAGCTACCATCCTGAGAGAAACATAAGTAGTAAGGAGTCCCAATCGTAGCTCTATGCCTCCACACATTGTAGAAACATACTTGTAGTGTATGTAACGATCAAGACGGACCCATACTTAGCCAAACATGCATTAGGTTCTCCACGGGACTATGATGAGCAACATGTGTGACATGATTCTCATTCCTTGAGAGGAACATCAAAGCTACCATCCTGAGAGAAACATAAGTAGTAAGGAGTCCCAATCGTAGCTCTATGCCTCCACACAATGTAGAAACATACTTGTAGTGTATGTAATGATCAAGACGGACCCATACTTAGCAAAACATGCATTAGGTTCTCCACGGGACTATGAGGAGCAACATGTGTGACATGATTCTCATTCCTTGAGAGGAACATCAAAGCTACCATCATGAGAGAAACATAAGCAGTAATGAGTCTCAATCGTAGCTCTATGCCTCCACACAATGTAGAAACATACTTGTAGTGTATGTAATGATCAAGACGGACCCATACTTAGCCAAACATGCATTAGGTTCTCCACAGGACTATGAGGAGCAACATGTGTGACATGATTCACATTCCTTGAGAGGAACATCAAAGCTACCATTCTGAGAGAAACATAACTAGTAAGGAGTCCCAATCGTAGCTCTATGCCTCCACACATTGTAAGAACATACTTGTAGTGTATGTAATGATCAAGACGGACACATACTTAGCCAAACATGCATTAGGTTCTCCACGGGACTATGATGAGCAACATGTGTGACATGATTCTCATTCCTTGAGAGGAACATCAAAGCTACCATCCTGAGAGACACATAAGTAGTAAGGAGTCCCAATCGTAGCTCTATGCCTCCACACAATGTAGAAACATACTTGTAGTGTATGTAATGATCAAGACGGACCCATACTTAGCCAAACATGCATTAGGTTCTCCACGGGACTATGAGGAGCAACATGTGTGACATGATTCTCATTCCTTGAGAGGAACATCAAAGCTACCATCCTGAGAGAAACATAAGTAGTAAGGAGTCCCAATCGTAGCTCTATGCCTCCACACAATGTAGAAACATACTTGTAGTGTATGTAATGATCAAGACGGACCCATACTTAGCAAAACATGCATTAGGTTCTGCACGGGACTATGAGGAGCAACATGTGTGACCTGATTCTCATTCCTTGAGAGGAACATCAAACCTACCTTCCTGAGAGAAACATAACTAGTAAGGAGTCCCAATCGTAGCTCTATGCCTCCACACATTGTAAGAACATACTTGTAGTGTATGTAATGATCAAGACGGACACATACTTAGCCAAACATGCATTAGGTTCTCCACGGGACTATGATGATCAACATGTGTGACATGATTCTCATTCCTTGAGAGGAACATCAAAGCTACCATCCTGAGAGAAACATAAGTAGTAAGGAGTCCCAATCGTAGCTCTATGCCTCCACACAATGTAGAAACATACTTGTAGTGTATGTAATGATCAAGACGGACCCATACTTAGCCAAACATGCCTTAGGTTCTCCAACAGGACTATGAGGAGCAACATATGTGACATGATTCACATTCCTTGAGAGGAACATCAAAGCTACCATTCTGAGAGAAACATAACTAGTAAGGAGTCCCAATCGTAGCTCTATGCCTCCACACATTGTAAGAACATACTTGTAGTGTATGTAATGATCAAGACGGACACATACTTAGCCAAACATGCATTAAGTTCTCCACGGGACTATGATGAGCAACATGTGCGACATGATTCTCATTCCTTGAGAGGAACATCAAAGCTACCATCCTGAGAGAAACATAAGTAGTAAGGAGTCCCA
>JAIUCV010002347.1:0-48225 GCA_026724425.1 Erythrophleum ivorense
ATTCCCTGATGGAATGTGTTACTTAAATAATATATACTACCTATAACTGCATGTTTCATGTTTATAACTAAATTTGCTATCATATCAAATACTTGGAATTTGTACAGAGAAAAAATACGACCTTTTTCACCTGCATTTCTTCACAAGAGGTAAGACGAAGAAGAGAGTACTGCAGAAATAACCTAGTGCAGTTACCGGCTGATTCAACTTCTATTGTTGTTCAGAACATTTATATTTCTTCTAATTCGTGTCCTTTCTTTCTTTCTTTCTTTTTTTTTTCTGTTCTTGTACTTCTGACATCAAAGTTCAAAATATTTGTATAAGTTTTTTAGAAATGGTTGCGACCCAAAAAAAATTTGATGAAAAACTATCTGATTTTGCTTTATTAATAGGAAAAAAAAATTCATTGAACCAACTTTTTTGGGCATTGGAAAATAGACCTGTCAAGTTTTAATTTTGGTAATTAATCACCTTAAGTTTTATGTAAGTTCTCAATAACTACTCTGTGCTTATGTGGAACAGTAAGTTTAGGAAATTTTGGTTTCTAAGTATAAATTCTTGGAAAATTCAACCTTGGGATGGTAACAAAGATGAAACGACTGACTGAAAATGGATAGAAGCGGCTATTGGACTTTTTCTAATGCCGAGGGGCCTGGGGAGGTTAACTGCTAAAATTGAAAAATAAGAGGCATCTTATGTTACAGAAATAGCATTCTTATTCATGATTCGATTTTATAATTATAATACCAAATTTACTGTATCAGTGCTGTCGATGGAATTTTGTCAAATTTGTGATGAAAGCAATAACTGTAAAGGTAGCCTTTAGCTATCTCTCTTTTTCTCTATCTCTAGTCTGATTGCTTATTCATTTTCAGGTAGCAGAGAGGGCTTTGTTCTTATGGAATAATGATCACATTGAGAATTTAATCAAGCAGAATCGCAAAATTATACTTCCCATAGTGTTACCTGCTCTGGAGAAAAATGCACAAAGCCACTGGAACCAGGCTGTCCAAAGCTTGACAATAAATGTCCGCAAGATCTTCTTTGACGCGGATTCAGAGCTCTATGAGGAGTGCTTGCTCAAGTTTAAGGAAGATGAAGCACAAGAGAAAGATGTTAAGTCAAAGCAGGAGGCTACATGGAAACGGTTGGAAGAGATAGCAGCCATGAAAGCTGCAAGCAATGAACCAGTTCTAGTTTCTCCCAGAAGTGCCTCTCGTGCACCTTCTGGCTAGGCAATCAGAGCTTTCAGTTCAACTGTTCCTTGATTTTTGGTCTTGCAGAGCATGAGAATCGATGGAGGAATGGCATGTAAAGCAACGCAGGGTTATTTTTCTTCGCCATATAATATCAAGTCGCAAGGTCAAAGATGGGGCTACCAAAAATAGCTCCATTTGGATTTTACAAGCATAGAATGTATATATGACATTGGGTGGACATAAATGGGTGGTTTAAGGCCCGGTCTATTTGGTTGGTTTTAAAAAATCGCAAAAATTGCTTAAAATTCTACGTAAATCTGTCTACATGCCTTAGCATGCTGTGAGTGTGCCATTTATATTGGAAAAATTATATATAAGGATTATAAGTTAATAAAAATGACATTAAAGGACTTTAAAAAGTAAAATTCTTTTTATGGCTTGTTTGGTTTGCTTATGAAAAATAAAAAGGAAATAGAAAGTTTGGTGAAATTTTATTTTTGTTTATATAATTATTATTTAATACTATTTATTAATCATTATTTAGTCATTAAAAGTGGAGGTATTATAGGTGTTTTTTATCTTTAAAATTATTTTTTTTCTATTTTTATTTTTATCCTTAACTTCCTTTGTATCAAACAAGTCATTAGAAAGCTAAAGTTACAATTGATGTTTTCAAAAGTTATTGCCCATGTTTCTTAAAGTTATTATTAAAGAAAGTTTCATGTAATATTGTGAATAGAGTCATAATTTTAGTAATTATGAATGATCATTTTTAAAAACTTACAATAATTTTTTTAGAGGAATTTTGATTTTTTAAGTTTTTTAATAAAATTTTATCAACTTATAGTTTTTACTTGAAATTTTTTTATTTATATTTGTCCATTTTTAATGTTAAATATGCGTTCTCTTATTGTTTCTACGTGTGAAAGCATATTAAAATAAGAATGTTATATGTGTGTAATGTAGCTCTCTAAATGAGTTGAATAGTTAGTTATGAAAAGAAAAATATATTAAAGGCCTTGTGGAAAGAGTGAAAAAATTGAAATCTCAACGACAACCTAACTTTGCCTTCTTTTTTTCTTTATCCCTTCCCTATACATCTTTTATTTTTCTTCTTAATTCAATCAATAGTTTCAGAGGTGTGATCTTTGCCCATGTTAGAAAGCAACAAATAGGTGAGAATTTTGACAGTATCAAAATTTACTTGGTTTTTTTTTTTCGTTCTACTCCTTGCTCATAGAGCGGCATATTGGGAAATAATAATAATAATAATAATAATAATAATAATAATAAAGAAAGAGAAGTATCATTTCTTACTTTTAGGTTTAGTTCAAATTGAATTTATTCAAAGAGAACCCTTCCACAACAACAATGATTATTACTCACTAAACACTTTTTATATTTGGTTTTTCACAAGGATCATCTTTTCAACTTAACTATGATCTTGATGGATTAGCTTATAACTAGTTAGGCCAATTGGTAAGACTATCAAATCAAAGATCAACAAGCCACTCTTCTTCTTCACAATGCATGAGGTGGTGGAATGACTTCAGGCGATAATTATAGACAATTAGGTAATGGGCATGGAGGACATGATTAATACCTTATTGCTGCAATTCACTAATGTAATGAATACATTGCAACACAGGAATCAAGAGAAATAGAATGCAAATAAACAATATTATCATATGCCTACTTGTTCCACCAAAATTGAATTCTCGTTAGTCGAGATGGTGTATTGGGATAGTTACTGAAATGTGAGACATTTTTCTAGTTAGATTCAACTTTTGAAGATTGTTAGGCAACTGTGGCTGGTTTGGTATTGGATAAAAATATCTTCAAATAGTATTAGGTGTTCGAATGAGCTTAACTGAGATCGATTCCATCCACAATATGTTTTAAAGCCATTAAAGGTTGATTCAGTCTAACTCATAAGGATCTTATAAAAAATTGGTTTAGCTTTGACAGTTAGGCAAGGTGGTGGAGTACCAAGATACATTTGATTCCTTAGCCTATATTAGTCTGCGAGTTGAATTTATCCATAAATCATTTAGTTAATTGTTATTTGGTTAGTTTAAAAGAAGAGATAATTAATAGATTTGGACTATTTTGCCTTACAACACTTATAGATGCTATGAAATTGGCCCGTCTATAAGAAAAAGACTATGAGATGCTTTAAAAGAGGGCTTATGTTTCAAAAATCACTAACTATAAGCTTATTGGAGGTGAAACAAGACCTAATAAATTTAGAGGTAAAGGTATTTTAGGTCCAAAGCTATTCTATGGCAGTAAATCCCAATTCCAATGCTGTAACTATCAAGAGTGAAGGAGTTAAACCTAATTATAAATTTCAAAAAGCTTTTGATCATAATGAGCTGGATAAACATTAAGCAAAAAACGTATGTTACCTTTGCCATGAAAAATTTACTTTAAGCACAATTGTCCATAAAGAAAGAAGATGAAAGTGCACTTTTATGGAAATAAAGGATAAAGAGAGTGAAAAGGGGGATGTGAACTAATCTATGAAGAAACTATTCAAGCTAACCTACAAATTTCTCTAAATGCTATAAATGGTATAACATCTTACTCTACAATGAGGGTAAAAGGGTCCAAAGGAGGGAAAACCATTTATATTTTAATTAATATAAGGAGTACCTATGATTTTATGGGTGAAAAGGTGGCAGTCAAATTGGGGTATAGGATTGAACTTATATAATTGGCTAAAGTGATAGTGACTAGAGGAAGGCAACTTGATTGCATGGGTATTTGCAATAATTTTGAATGGCAAATGCAAGGAAGGAATTTCAAAATGAATGTTATAGTTTTACCTTTGGTTAAGTGTGATATGGTATTGGTTATGCAGTGATTTAGGTTTGTCAAGAGAATTAATTGAGATTTTATCAACTTAATTATCCAGTTGGAAATGAAAGGGCAACTTATAAGACTACAAGCTATGGATTCGAGTAGATGGAAGCTTACCAACTGTAAGCAGTTGCATAACATGATGATAGAAGAGGAACCACAATGGTTTCTAATTCATTTTTAGAAGAAGGATTAAATCAAATGAGAGGTACTACACCATAACTTTATGCATATCACTCTTGAATAGAATCGTAATATTCCTAATAACATTAGCAAATTGCTAAAGAAGTTTGCAAATTTTTTTGCAAAGCCTAAACAGCTCCCTCCTTACAGACCTGAACGTGACCGTCAAATCATTCTAAAGAGGGATCTAATATTGTCAACCAAAGACCTTACAAGTATCCCCTCTTACAAAAACATATTGTTGAGAAAAATGGTAAAAGAAATGCTGGAATCTAGGGTCATACAACCTGCTCATCTCTATTTGCATCTCCCATTGTAGTAGTAAAGCAACATGTGTCTTGATTTTTTTTTATAATATCTTAATTTACAACCTAACATTAAAGCAGCATGTGGAAAAACTTAAGTTGGTGTGTTCACTATCTTAAGGGAGAATACTCTTTTTGGCACAAAGAAGTAAATGCAATTTTAGAGTTAATAAAGTAAAGTATCTTAGGCATTTTATCTTGGTAGAAAAAGGCTTCTATAGATTTAAATGAAATTGAAACGGTGAATGATTAGCCTTTACCAAGAACGATTAATGAGTTAAGGAGTTTTCTTGGTTTAACAAGGTATTATAAAAAGGCTTATTAGACATAATGGATTATTGGCTAGACTCCTAAAAGATTTTCTAACATTTAATAATTACCAATGGAATGATGAAGCCATCAAAGTTTTTCACAAGTTGAAGGCTTTTCTAATCTTAACACCAATTCTTACATTGCCCAAATTTTTCAAAATATTTACAATAGAATTTGATGCTTCTCACACTATTTTTGGGGCTATATTAATGCAAGAAAGTCATCCTTTGGCTCATTTTAGCAAACCACATACTCTTAAATTACAAATTGTGTCCATATATGAAAAAGAATTGCTAAGCATAGTAAAAGTTATGAGTAAATGGCAATAACATGTTATGGGAAGGTGATTTTTCACCAAAACAAATAACAAAATCTCAAGTACTTGATGGGTCAAAAACTCAACTTATTTTTAGTTCTTCTTCCTTGCTAAATTAATAGGATATGAGTATAAAATCATCTACACAAAGGGGCAAAGAAAATTGGGGTAGCCAATGCTCCATCTAGAATTAGTAAACCATCCTTAATGTAATTGGTTTTCTTTACTATCTCTATTGATTTATGGCAACAAATTAAACAAGGATGGGCCATGGATGAATAGTTACAATAGATTATCATAGATTTATCCATCAACCCACTAGCTCACCCTCACAGTGCCTTGAAATAAACTATTTTATCTTGATTACATTCTTTTGCTCAATGAGGTCATTTTAGGATATTGCCTACCTATCATAGAATAAGATATCTTTTTTATTGGAAACGCCTTTAGAAGAACATTAAGTAATTTGTTAAAAACTTTGTTGTTTATGTTTGAAACAAGTATGAAACAATAACCCTATCCAGGTTTATTACAATCACACCTAATTTTTATAGGAGTGTGGCATGGTATCTTAATAGATTTTATTGAAGAGTTGCCTAGATTTAGGGGGTGGTAGTTAACAAATTAAGCAAGTATGCTCATTTCATTCCTCTTTCACATCCATTTTTAGCTGTTACAATTATGGATCAATTTATTAATCATATTGTGAATAATAGGAATCCTACATTCAATAATACTTTTTGGAAAGAATTTGTAGCTAAATTATGAATTACCTTACACTTTTTTGTAGCCTACCACCTTTAATCGAATAGTTAAATTGAAGTGTAAAATAGGTTTTTAGAAACTTATTTGAGGGTATGACTAGTGAAAAACCTAACAAATGGTCTAAGTGCCTACCTTTGGCCAAATGGTTGGATAATACCACCTATTACTCTTTTACTAACTATACACCCTATCCTCCTATCCACTTACCTTATCTACTAGGAGAATCTAATTTGAAGCCATTGATGGGACCTTTACAACTTGAGAACACATGTTATTGGTGTTAAAACATCACACGTTTAAAGCAGTAAACAGAATGAAGTAATAAGCAGACAAAAACCAAAGTGAATGGACTTTTCAGGTAAGAGATTAGGTTTATCTCAAGTTGCAACCTTTTAAACAAGTTTTTATGACAACCAGAGGCAATCAAAAGCTATCACCAAAATACTATAATCCTTATCAGATTGAAGAAAAAAATGGCTCAATTCCATCGTCCACTATCTATAATACATTTCTTGTTTCTCTACTTAAAAAGTGTCCCGATCCTTAAGAAGTTCAACCAATAAATCCTTCTGATGAATGACAGAACAACATCCCAACTAATGACAAGATTCCTGAGGCTATTATTCAAAGTAGATCTGTTAAAAAAGCAAAATAGAGTTGTAATTGAGATTCTTGTTATGGGGTAAGGGTTATTAAAAGAATGAGTTACTTAGGAATTAAGGTACCAATTCAAGCAATAGTTTCCTTAATTTGTGAACTTTTTTAGCTTTCATCTTTGAGAACAAGGATGCTCAAGGGGGTATTGATAGTGTATTAAAATAAGGATGCTACATGTGTATTGTGACTTACTATATGAGCTAGATAATTACTTAAGAAAAAGGGAATATATCAAAAGCCAGTGGAGAAGGTGAACCAATTAGAATCTTAGTAATGACTCCACTTTGCTCTCTTTCTTCCCTCTCCTTCTCTACTTTCCCTTAACCCTTCTCTATACTCCTTTTGAATCTATTCCTCATTTTTCAACTAACTATCCAATTCATCTAGTGAGTTACAATACATGTGTAACATCCTTATTTTAATATGCTATCAATGTACATGACCACATACTGGTTAAGAGAAGTTTCTCTTATACTTAAATATTTAGGGGGGAAGTTGCTAGGCAAATTCTAAGATGCACGTAATGTATTGGCATAATTTGTAACATGATTTTTTATTATGCGAGTCAAAGTTATTTAAGGTAATGATTATTAAGACTTTATTATTAGTTAGGATAGCACACAATTTCTTATTATCTTATTGTACCGATAACAAATTCTTTAAAGTATAAATAACTTAACTAAAATGTTCCAATTAGCTATTACTAATATATCAGTTAAATGTTATTGATAGGTAACATCATGATGTGAATGCATTACTAATTGTATTGATATACTTAATTTTAGTCTATACTAAAAAAATTCATCTTATTTATTATATAACAAAATAGAGATTTAAATTTTTTTTTTAATTTTAAATAATTGGGAGGTAGTCCTTTTTTTTTTTTTAGTGTTTTATAAGCTATCATTTTCTCGATTATTGTCTTCAAATTGTAAAAGAAATATCAAAGTCTCATGAGGCATAAAAGGCTTGGGGAAATTTTTGTTTTCATGTCCTGATTTTGACTTTCCCTCGCCATCTCATTATCTTACATTTTACTTACCACCATTTATGTATTAATTTATGACATAAGTATTTAGGTTATTAATTGAAACACAAAAATATATAGTATTTACATTTAGTGTCATCATTCTAAATTTTGTAATTCAAAATGATATCTGTAAATGTAAATATCATCATTCAAACTTAAATAATATATAAAAACATGTAGCTTTCATTCATTACTAATATAATAACTTATATCGTATCAAAAATTTAAGTATAAAAAATAATAATAATTATTATTATTATTATATAAATAATAATAATAATAATTATTATTATTATATAAATAATAATAATAATTATTATTATTATATAAATAATAATAATAATTTTAATATTTTATTAATGATAAAATAATGATTAATATATAATATTTAATAATAACTTAATAATAATTATAAAAATAAAATAGATATTATATAAAACTTTTATTTTTTTTTATAAAGCTACCAAACATGGCTTCCAACGAAGGATAATTAACAATGTGATATCAGTATAGCTGCGACAGCCACCTTGGAAAATTTTCTCTAGAAAGCAAGCAAATTGATTGGAACGATGATGCAATAATGTTAAATAAAGAATAATTGATTAAGAAGACAAATTTGATCCTTCAGTCTTTGCATAATTGTCAATATATAGAAAAATCTCGAAGACTTGGTAACTCCAATTAGACCATTCCATCTCAAGGATTCAAAGTAGACCATTCCATCTCGGATTACATTTAACGATTGAGCTGGTCCTGCTTTCAGATAATTTACTGATTCCAAAATCTCAATTCATGATTTTTTTTAAATCGTTTACTTTGACCCCAAAAAAAAAAAATCATTTGCTTGTAACAGTAATACTGGCCAACAAAAATTAAAGAAAATTACATCTTTTTATAAAACTTATAATAAAAAATTTTAAAAATTAAACTTATTTTTAAAATTATAATTATCATATAATTTTAAAAGATTTGTTATTAAGTTTAAAAAATTTATTATTAAGTATAAAAAAAATAAATCTCTTAAATTTAATCTTTTAGAATTTAATAATAATAATAATAATAAAATTTAAAGTTAATTTTTATTTTAAAATTTTTTATTATAAATTTTATAAAATTTAAATGTTTAAATGTATTTTTTTTCCAAAAGTTAATGAAATCTTATGATCGAAATTTTCTAAAAAATTGTGCGCAGACACGTTGTTTCAATTATTACAGATTCCTGAATCTGTGTTTGTGGTTATTTTTGTCTTATTATTCTTTCACACATTTTCCAACGCAGACTTGTTGCGTCATAACTCACAAGCTTGGAACTTGGAAGACTCTCGTTCACACCCCGCCAACGGTTTTTAAAATCGTCGCCGAAATCCTATTTAAAATCGTCGCCGAAATCTTTACACCTTTTACTATCTCGATTTCATTCAAGTCTACAGAGGACAGCCCTGTACGACAAAGCAGTTGCACGCAATTTTTTTGCAGGAGATCATAGCCCCTCTGACAGCCACCTGGCACATGTAGTCCCCGACACAATAAAAAAAAAATAAAAGTGTATTAAAATATTATGATAAATCTCAAGAATAGAATAATTCAAAAAAAAAATTTTGGATTAAAGTGCAGAAGTTGCATGTATGTCCATCACCGTCACGCACAACCAAAGCCTTCTTTCTCTCTCATCCTCTCTGTCTATCCCTTTCCCCTAACCCCGCCACTGAAGCAATTTCGGGTTGCAAAACCCTAATCCCATGTGATCCTATCACAGCTTAAGCCTAAATCTAATGGTATTCTTTCTTTTTTAAGATATGGTGAATTTGTCGTAATTCGAACTCCGGACTGGTCTCCATTTCAGGTGTATACAAAACAAAACACAAGTTTGTAGAGAGAAAGAAAGAGTTTTTACAGTGGAACGAGTTCAAGTTAGAAAGAGGGGGAAATGCCAAGCATAGCTGTGAAGCTCTACAGCGTGTTCTTCAAGTTCCTCTGGAAGCAACGTTTGCAGAATCGGATTCAAGCTCCACCCGATGAAGCCAACCCATTCGGAGTCATGTCACGACCCGATGAATCGGTTGCCGCCTCCAATCCTTCCTTCACCGATGGTATTGCCACCAAGGACATCCATATCGACCCCTTTACATCTCTTACTATAAGAATCTTCCTTCCCGAAACCGCACTTAGGCCACCAGAATCCGATTCTGGGGCCCAGCCCAGACCTCAGCCTAGACATAGCAATGGGAAAGCCGATCTCGAATCTGGATCTGCACAAGTCGATACGGCCAATCGCAATTCAGATTCGTATCCTTTGCTTCCTAATAATTATGGTGGAAGCAATGGGGTGGAGGGTTCAAGTTTGGCAAGCGGTGGGGTGTACAGAGGTTACTCGCCGGTACTAGATAATCGTCGGAAATTGCCGGTAATGTTGCAGTTTCACGGTGGTGGTTGGGTTAGTGGGAGCAACGATTCTGTTGCAAACGACTTTTTCTGTCGCCGAATTGCCAAACTCTGTGACGTGATTATTATTGCTGTTGGGTACAGGCTCGCTCCTCAAAATCGTTATCCGGCTGCTTTTGAGGACGGATTGAAGGTATTGAATTGGTTGGCAAAGCAGGCAAACTTAGCTGAATATAGCAAGTCGATGGGGATTAGACTGGGTGGTGGGACTGAGTTCAAAAAATCAGATGTCCATAGGCATATTGTTGACACGTTTGGAGCCTCAGCGGTTGAACCATGGTTAGCTGCTCATGGAGATCCAACAAGGTTGAACTTGTACCTCTTTGTGATTTTATTGATTAGTGATTTTATTGATTATATTCTGATCCCGCTGGTGTTAGACTAATTCAATAAAGCATTTCGGATTGTAATATGATTATACATGACCAACTGGGCTGTAGAGTTTTTTAATATAAGTGGATGACAAGTATTGCTCATCAGTTGAGCTTAGTGGACGCAAGTTGAAGTTGATATAGAAGTTTAATAGCAATGACTAGCGTGTTATCTAACGCTTGCTGTGATAAAATGACATTTTGTGCATTTTTCCTGTTGCAAACAAAGATCTGGTTCATGTACTGGCTTTGGGATTCTATGTTTTTAAAGAGAGAGCACTCTGTTAAGTATAGTGAAATTTATTGTCTCTTCTATTGAATTTATGGTGTCTCAATCAAAATGATTCTGAAATTTCATCTAGCCATCTTGCCTTCTTTCCTTCATTTTTATTGAATAATTTAGTCTGTATTGAACTGATTTTTGGCCACTATTGCTAAAGAATCTCTTTCACCGATCTCACCCTTCTGCTAAGCCTGAAATTGATGTCTCTGTTACTGTCTATGTAAGGAGCATGTTTCTCTTTCCATCTTTTCTGAAGAGATCATGTCTGATGAGTGATTTATTATTTCTATCACTTTGGAGTGTAGCCTTGCCCTTATTATAACTTCAGCTAACAAAATAGATAAATGTTGAAAAACAGAAAAGAATTGAAAGAGATGGTAAAGCAATGATGGAACGCAATGTTGGATAGGGAAATGAGAATATTTTCTGTTATGAAATGAAGGACTTGTGGTGCTGAAATTACAGTTTGGTCCATGGGGAATCAGATTTCAGTTTTTTTTTTCTACTTGCTCTGCGTCCTAGCTTTTGTGTTTCAGGACACCTCTTTGGACTTCATGTACTTCAATGGCATCACTTTGGCATTCTTCTTATCAGAGGACTTATTTGTAAAGTAAAAGAATTTATCTGAGTCTTAGCTTATGTTAGTTTAATCCAATTTCTAGAAGAAGGGGCTAATTGTTTTAGTGGAAAACTATAGTAACAAGACAATGCTATATGGGACATATTATATGGGTCTATTATGAAGGCTAATAGGATGCTCTACTTGAGCTTTTTTCCGTGCTCCACTTGAACCATTCTGACATTTAGAGTTGACTTTACTAACTACTTCGTAGTCCTATTTTTCTGGATCTCATTTACTTGAGCTGTTTTGTTGTGTAAATTTTATCCCTCTTGATCTCATACATAAATTATCTTGCTCTTCTTCATCTTAACATTGCATCTCAACTTAGTATATGTCCAATAATCACAGACAATTCTCTGTCATCATTTTTTTTACTAAAGTGACTTTGACTGAGTATCTTGTATTTTACGTAATCTTTTTCCTTCTATCTCCTCAAACCTACCTCAACTTTCTCATTTATACTGGACTCAATTCTTGGACGTGTTCCTTTTAGTGACCCCAATATTTGTATAATGAAGCCTGGCTATGGAGTTGGTTTAACTCTGGTTATCCTCTCCCCCATTAAGTATAATCTATATGAAGTTTGCTTGACTATAATACTTTTCACTAGATGTATTACTATCTCTTGGAGCATGTGATTTGCATTAAAGTGATTTGGGTGAGACTTAGAGTATAATTCTTGTTTTCTGCTGGATTATAGTATTATCCATGATTTGATGGAGATTTTATTCGTTACCTTTGTTGGGCAGAGTGGGTTAAGTAGTAGTGGTGCAATGTTATGCCCCTCCAAAAGGGGTACTTGTTTGAAAATTTGTAAGTTGAGGAGCTATGCCGAAAGCTTATGTTGCGGGGTAACTTATGGATAGGCTCTTTAATTTATTATGGAATCTTGATTTCTTGTCATGCTTCATTCTGTTATTGTTGGAAGCTAGTCCTCAAGGAGTAATGTATTTAACCTTATTTAATTTTGATATTGAAACAGGTGTGTTCTTCTTGGGGTCAGTTGTGGTGCAAATATTGCAGACTATGTGGCTCGAAAAGCTGTGGAAGCAGGCAAGCTTCTGGACCCTGTCAAGGTGGTGGCACAAGTGCTTATGTATCCATTCTTTGTTGGAAGTGTGCCTACTCATTCTGAAATAAAGTTGGCGAACTCCTACTTTTATGACAAGGCTATGTGTATGCTTGCATGGAAACTATTCCTACCTGAGGAAGAATTTAGCCTGGATCACCGAGCTGCTAATCCCCTTGCACCAAACCGGGGGCCTCCTCTAAAGCTTATGCCTCCAACACTAACAGTGGTAGCAGAACATGACTGGATGAGGGATCGTGCCATTGCTTACTCAGAGGAGCTCCGGAAGGTAAATGTTGATGCACCTGTTCTTAAGTACAAAGATGCAGTACATGAATTTGCAACGCTTGACATACTTCTTAAAAGCCCTCAGGCTCAGGTTTGTGCTGAGGATATTGCCATCTGGGTTAAAAAATATATTTCACTTCGAGGTTATGAACTCTCATATTGAGTAGGATTAACTAATTAAGATGATGTTGAGTGCAAAAATCTCGTACCTGTCTTTTAAGTTAGCTTCAGATCACTCTCTTGCTGCCAATACCTGGGATTTTGTGATATACATAAGTTGTTCCCACGCTGATAAGGTGCTAGTTGTTGACCGATTCCATGTTCTTTCCACCTGTCAGTTCTTTCTTAAAACATCTAGAGTTCTTTGAAAGCAGGATTAGTTGAGCCTAAGATGCATTAACCTCGGGCACCACCGCATTTGGACGTGACTCTGCCATTTTTTTCTTATGTTTATGATGTATTACTTTTCATGAAATTTAAAGAAATGTATTATTAGCCCGTTAAGATGAGTGCAATGCTGTGCTATTCAATGGAGCAGAGTGACCCTCAACTCTTTAGGTTTTTCTTTCCCAAGGGGAAAAATCCTTGTTGGAATTTGAAAAATTGACCGAGCTCATAGTTCAATTCTGCTAGAAATCTGATTGTTAATGGGATGTTGATTCTTGGATAACTCAAAGTGAAAGAGACTTGCATATAAGTTAATATGTAAGAAGTTTCTTGAATATATTAGCCAAAATCAAGGCCTAGGGTTCTTTTCTTAGTGTGCCTCGTTCTTGTTCGGCCCGATGTTTTTCTCGTACCAAAGATTAAGTAGATTCCTATAAATACGCGATGGTGTTAGCATGATAGCCTCAGGCATATTATCAAAAATCTTTGAGGTAATAACCCACGCTGATTCCTCCCCTAAGATGTGTCTAGGTGAGGGGAATCATCTGGAGGCTTAATCCAGATAAAGGACCCCTCTCTCTCACCGAGGAGATGGGAGGGCTCTTTATCTTGGTTATAAAGCTTGTTCGTGCCCAAGCCAGTTTAGGCTTGTTGGTCTCAATATTGGAAGCACTTTGAGAGACTGGGTAGCCACCTTGTGACTTGACTGTTCTCACCTCTCAGGTTGATCAGCTTTCGGTTAGATCTTCGTCGTCATCATCTGGGCCATACATCACGCCTCTGCCGACACTGACCTTTAACCATAGATACAACATATCTTCAGATGCACAAAATCGCTTTGTTTCTTTCAACCATCATAAAGAGAAAGAAAAAAGAAAAAAAGAGGAAGAAGAAGAAGAAGAAAAAGAGGAGGAGGTTTTCTTGTGAGTAGCTTTGCGTAGAAGGAACAAAGTTGAAATATTGTCCTTCTGGTGTTGCATGCTTGCTTTGCGCATTTGGCATCTAGGCTTTTTAGGTGTGGAATGAATATTGTGGCTACCCGATTGACATGACCATTTGCCTTTTTCATTATTTTCACGAATACTACACTATTGTCTTGGTGCTTCGTGACTTCTGAGCTTTCTAGGCCATGACTTCTAGCGTTGCTATATCTTGCATAAGTATATGGGGCTCAGCCAGTTTCATCCTCGTGTAATCAAATCAAACTTAATCCACAAAACTGGACACATTCATCAAGCAGGATTTTCATCCTCGCACAAAGTATCCTCCCAAGACCCCCCCCAAAAAAAAGTTCGATTAACTTAATTTCAGTGTTAGATAAACATACTATTTCTCTCACATGGTATACATCTTTGGTTCGTTCACGCGTAACTTTACTAAGTTAATTTTCTCATCTAGTCCAAGATAATCCAGTGCGCTTTTTTATTAAAATCGATTAGCAAACTCATGCGGAAGCAATACGCTAACAAAAGGTTAATGTTAATTACATATAGTTTATACACAAATTCATATATTTTATTTAAATTTAGCCCAAGAAAAAAAAAAGTGAAGCTACTTCATGCTGAGCCATTTGTGCAATTATGCTTGAATTAATCGAGTGTTTTTTTTATACAGGCCAATGAAAATTTTAAATTACTTGTTAAATTTTCTACGTCCTTTACAACTCGACCACCGTTTAGTGATTTAGTATGTTCAATATTTTCTTAAGTTCTAATTTTCTTATTAATACTAGTAAAGTTTATAAAAGGAATTAAAATATATCGGGATAGAGGTAGAGGCGCTCATATTAAAAGAAAAAGATTGAAAATTTTATTTTGTGCTTTTGTTTAGGCTATTAGCTACGATAGGGACGATCATAGTTATGATATCATAATCTTCATTCTCTAATCTATATCAAGCGGTCCAAAAACTTAAGTCCCATCTTCTTTTCTATTAGATCGTTAATTCTCAAATCTAAACCCATTTATTTGAAAAAGTTTTAAAATGATATTTTCTTACTTACATAAAATATGTTCATATAAAATTACAACAAAAATTAAAAAATAAAAATATCTCAAAAAGATAATATAATTACAACAATATTTTAACTTCTATTTAATATATTCAATTGATTATGATATATAAATACACATACGCATACATACACACTTATAAATACGACTTTGAGGCCTTCTAGTGATTATTTCCAAAGTCATATATTAACACAGAGATATAAACAAATATAAATAATAATATAAGAAAAAAAAAGTTAAAATAGAGGTTGGAGAGTAAAAAGTAAAAGAACTTTCCACTATTTCTTTTTACTATTTTAAAATATAAAAAAATTATGATAATTTAATATTATTATTCAAAGTATTTATAAATAAATTAAAGATAAAGTGCATGTTAAGCCATTAGTATATATTATTCGTTTAGGATGCGATGAGCATCATATTACCCGATATCTTTAAAATATTTATAAAAATTTTAATACTTAAAACAAATAAATTCTGGGATGATAGAGTCTGAATATTTTTTCTATCCCAAAAAGGAAGAAGATCTTTTCCTCACGTAATAAAACAATTGAGGTCCAAAAGGAAAGAAATAGATAAACATTTAATTCTTTGCTTCCGTCTCTATGTGTATTTGCTGTTGGATTTCTAAATTAATGTACCAGAGATAGTTCATTAGCACTTAAAATTCAGAATTGGTTTTTATTGTCACGACCCAAATCCCAAGTCGTGACCGGCACCTAGACCAAACCAAGCATGATTGGCCCAGCCTAGTAAGCCTAGCAACTCATTTAATATTCATACTTTTATATAAACATATCTACAGTGATTAGAGGTTGCCGAAAATCCGACAGCATCTCCTCTACAAATTGGGCATCCCAATCCTGCAAATTCAACACAGCCCAATGCATTTCATTTCAAAAATTTACCAGTGTCCTATATCTTTGAATTCTTGCCACAATACAATATGGTATATCAGTTTTTCAAAAATGTAAGCAAATGCCATTATAATGGTCATTATATGATCTACAAAAAGTATAATATCCTTAAGACCCAAAATAATATAACACCTAGTAGCCAATGTTTTTTGGAGTTCCTACACAACTCAATCGACCAAAACATCCTACCATCTATGTCTGGGGTGGAATGCAGATCCCAGAGCACCTTAATCTACTTTATGCTGATCTGAAATATGACAAAAGAAAGGGGTAAGCCTACCACTGGCTTAGTGAATGCATAGATAACAAATAAGTAGAGGGGAAACAAATAGGTTTAGAGTTTCTCACAATAAAATACTTAGATAAATAAAAGAAAATTTCTTTTATTGCCTTTAATTGTTGTCTATATAGATATAAATAATAATTAATTTACATTACAGGCTATCATCAAAAGCACAATTTAAAATTTAAGGACATAAGATATAATGGGTATCCTGTGTAAGAATTACAATCAACCATGAGTGCCGCCACACAGGATTCAATTCTACTATCAATACCATTGCACAACATCGCAATATCACCACCATCACCAAGTGCCGCCACAAGGTGTGCATATCACAATATAACCAGTATAATTATCACTGAGTGCTGCCACACAGTGTTTATTCATTATTCTAACTAAGTGCACTTAGGCCGTTACTTCCGCTAACGGCTACGGGATTTTAATCAGGCTTCCATCCAAAATTTTGAAATGAAAATAATTTAAATAAATTAAATATTAAACAAATAAAAATTTGATCAAGTAAAAGAAGTGATTTTAATAAAATAAAAACAATTAATTACAAGTTTATATAATAAAATTTAAATAAAAGTCATTCATTATCTTTCCAGCCTATAACCATTTATATACATATATATATATATATATATCCACACATATATTTTAACCCACATAAAGTTTAAATTTGTTTCCCGAATAGCGCAGATATGACAATTCAAAAATGTGAAGTTTGGGCTAATAATAAGTAAATATAAAATAAAAGAGACTACTATTTTGCTATCTATCCACTCACCTGTGGAGGCCAATAGTAGAGGCCTAAATTTCCTAAAATTCGAATGAATCTCCAATTGAAAGAGTAGTCCCAATATCACCTATAATTATATTGAACACAAAAACATCACCTTAAATTACTCTATTAGTTTCTAATATGCTCAATATAACTAATTTCACCCTCTAACACCTAAACCCATAATTATAGTTTAAATTTTCTAATATTGCTGTTAACCCTAGGTTTTAGATTTCACAAATTAATTTCCACAGTCCAACTTAAGCTTATAAATTTTAATTTGAGTTTAAAATATATCTTAAGGAGCTTAAATGAATGTATTGGAAGCATCAATTCATACCTTAATGGTTTAAATCAAAAAGCCTCAATTTGAGAAGCTTCCCACGGCCAAAATGAAGGAGAAATCAACAACTAAGGTTTTGGATTCCTATTGGCATCAAGATGAAGCAATAATGGAAGTTAAAATCAAAGAAAAGGTAACCCAAACACAAGAGGGGAGAGGAAGAACGGAAATGAAGCAACAAGTAAAAAGAAAGAAGAAGGAAATGGAAATGGAGCTTATTACCCAAAACCCCTCTTCACGCAATAGCCACGGGCTTCCCACGTTGGTCACCGGAGCAGGAAGGTGGGAGGGGGCGCTGTAGTGTGGGGCACGGCGGGTGAGTGATGAGAAAATGAAAGAAAATGAGAAAGAGGGATGAAATGAAGAAGCTGGGCAGAACGGTGCAAAGCTTCGAAGAAAGAGAATGAAATGGGGGTGGGAGACGTGCTGCAGCAGTAAAGAAAGAAAGAATGAAGGAAAAAAAATCATATTTTAAGGGAAAAAGCAAAAATTATTAAAGGTACCCAAAGTTTTTTTTAATGAAATTTATGTAGGACTCAGAAAATTTATTCTTACATGCCTAAATGTGAAAATTAGGACCCCATAATTATTTAGAGTTTTCCATGTTGACCTATTTTAAAAATTTTAGGATATAAAAATATCCCAATGGGTATAAGATAGGTTTCAAAATAACTCCTTAAGATAATTTTAAAGCTTTTATAATTATCATCAGATTACCTAAATATTATATTTATCTAAAAAATAAATTTTGGTCTAATTTAATTATTATTTTATTTTGGGTTATTACATTCTTCCCCCCTTAGAAAATTCGGTCCCCGAATTTAAACAAGCTTCTTACCTAGGGGGTCTCAAAAAGATAGGGATACTTCTCACGCATAGCTTCCTCAGCTTCCCAAGTTGCCTCCTCCTTGGAATGCTTCTGTCATACCACCTTTACTGATGCTATATCCTTATTCCTCAGCCTCTTAACCCGTTTATCAATTATAGCCACTGGTTGTTCTTCATAAGAAAGCTGCTCATCTAGTTGTATGCTCTGTGGTTGAAGCACATGAGAAGAGTCGGCTAAGTATTTTCGAAGCATAGACACATGGAAGACAGGATGAACACTTCCAAGATTTGGTGGAAGAGCTAAACGGTAGGCTACAGCTCCCACTCTCTCAAGTATCTCAAAAGGCCCAATGTACCTAGGACTTAACTTCCCTTTCTTTCCAAATCGTAAAACACCTTTCATAGGCGATACTCGTAAAAACACAAGGTCACCAACACTAAACTCCAACTCACGTCTCCTGTGATCAGCATAGGACTTCTGTCTAGTTTGGGCAGTCAACAACCTTTCACGAATCAATCGCACTTTGGCCACTGACTCTTGAATGAGATCTGGGCCCAAAAGTTTATACTCACCCACTTCAAACCAACCAATTGGTGATCTACAACGCCTTCCATACAATGCTTCAAAAGGCGCCATTTGAATACTAGATTGATAGCTATTATTATATGCAAATTCCATCAACGGCAGGTATTTATCCCAGCTACTACTAAGATCCAAAACACACGTGCGAAGCATATCTTCTAATATTTGTATTGTGCGTTCAGATTGTCCATCGGTCTGAGGATGAAAGGCAGTACTAAGATCTAGACGAGTCCCCAATGCTTCTTGAAATGATTTCCAGAATTTAGCTGTAAACTGCGGCCCACGATCTAAAATGATAGACACAGGTACTCCATGAAGAGCAACAATTTCATCTAGGTACAGTTTAGCATATTGAGCCACGGTATAAGTGGTCTTCACAGGTAAGAAGTGCGCAGATTTAGTTAATCGGTCTATAATCACCCACACTGAATCATAACCTTTAAGGGTCTTTGGCAAACTGGTCACAAAATCCATAGTGATTCTCTCCCACTTCCATTCTGGTATTTCAATTTGTTGCAACATACCTGCAGGCTTTTGGTGTTCAGCCTTTACCTGCTGGCACACTAAACACTTAGAGACAAACTCTGCCACGTCTCTCTTCATTCCCTTCCACCAATACAACTCTTTCAAATCTTGGTACATCTTATTGGAACCTGGGTGAAGCGTGTAAGTTGAGTGATGAGCTTCTTCTAAGATTTTTCTTTGCAAATCTTCCACATTTGGCACGCACAACCTACGACCACATCTTAAGACTCCTTCATAATCTATTGTGAATTCTTGTAACTTCCCTTCACGAACTGCTTCCATAATCTTTCTTAATTGAGCATCTTGTTCTTGTATGGCCTTGATTCTATCTACTAGACAAGAACGAAGTTGTACATAAGCTAACAATACTCCTGATGTTGGGACCTCAAATCTTACTCCACCCTCATTAAGTTTCTGAAATTCTTTCACCATCGGTCTCTTGACTTCAGCAATGTGAGCCAAACTACCCATGGATTTTCTACTCAGGGCATCAGCTACTACATTAGCCTTGCCAGGGTGATATAAGATGTTACAGTCATAGTCTTTCAAGAGTTCTAACCACCTTCTTTGTCTTAAGTTTAAATCTCGCTGTTGAAAGATATATTTAAGACTCTTGTGATCAGTGTAAATTTCGCAAGTCTCACCATATAGGTAATGCCTCCAAATTTTTAATGCAAATATGACTACAGCCATTTCTAAATCATGAGTGGGGTAATTTTGTTCATGCTTCTTAAGTTGTGTAGACGCATAGGCTATCACCTTCCCATACTGCATTAGTACACAACCCAGGCCTACTCTTGATGCGTCACAATATACTGTATAACCACCAGTTCCAGATGGAAGAGTTAGCACAGGTGCAGAAGTTAAATAATCTTTTAATTGTTGGAAACTCTCTTCGCATGAATCTAACCATTGAAACTTCACTCCCTTCCTTGTCAATCTTGTTAGAGGAGCTGCAAGCTTAGAGAAATCTTTAACAAATCTGCGGTAGTATCCTGCTAACCCGAGAAAACTACGAATCTCAGTGACCGTAGTAGGTCTAGGCCAATTTTTGACCGCTTCCACCTTCTTAAGATCCACACTTATCCCATTCTTAGACACCGTGTGTCCTAGGAAAGCCACATTGTCCAACCAAAACTCACATTTAGAGAATTTAGCATAAAGCTGGTGTTCTCTCAAAGTTTGCAAGGTCATTCTCAAATGTTGCTCATGCTCTTCCTTACTTTTTGAGTAAATAAGAATGTCATCAATAAAAACGACCACAAAATGATCTAAGAACGGTCTAAAGACTCGATTCATTAAATCCATGAAAGCTGCCGGAGCATTTGTAAGCCCAAACGACATGACTAAGAACTCATAATGCCCATAACGAGTCCTGAAAGCTGTCTTTGAAATGTCCTCTCCTCTGATCTTCAACTGATGATACCCCGACCTCAAGTCTATTTTAGAAAAGCATTGAGCTCCCTGAAGTTGGTCAAACAAGTCGTCTATCCGTGGCAATGGATACTTATTTTTCACTGTCACTTTATTCAATTGCCTATAATCAATACACAATCTTAAAGAGCCATCCTTCTTTTTTACAAATAATACTGGAGCACCCCAAGGAGAAGAACTAGGGCGTATGAAACCTTTATCAAGAAGATCTTGTAATTGCTCTTTTAATTCTCTAAGCTCTGCAGGAGCCATTCTATATGGAGGTATAGACACAGGTTGAGTATTAGGAATTAAGTCTATGCAAAATTCAATCTCCCTATCTGGAGGTAAACCTGGCAACTCTTCAGGGAAGACATCAGGGTATTCACAAACCACTGGTACCTCCTCTAAATTTGCTGTTGTCGCACTAATATCTTTAACCATCGCCAAATACCCCTTACACCCTTTTCCCAATAACCTCTTAGCACTCAGAGCAGAAATCAAATTACTAGGAACCACACTGTGGTCACCTTGGAAAGTAAAAGATTCTCCTATTGGCAACTCAAACTTCACCACCTTATTATGACAATCAAGTGTAGCATGACAAGAAGATAACCAGTCCATGCCCAGAATTACATCAAAATCCATCATATCAAGGACTACTAGATCAACAAATAACTGATTGCCTTTTACTAGGACTTCACAAGATCTATGCACACGGTCTACTGTGATTGCATCTCCCATAGGTGTAGCTACCACTAAAGGCTCATTTAGTAGTGATGCATCTTTACCAAATCGCAAAGCAAAGAATGGGGATACAAAGGAATGTGTAGCACCAGAATCAAATAGAACATGTGCATCAAAAGTGCAAACTGGAAGAATACCTGTCACCACTGCATTGGACGTTTGAGCATCTTGACGTGTCATCGCATAAACACGAGCTTGACCTCTCCTGGCTTGCCCCTGGCCCCTGCCTCCTGATTCTTTACCACGAGATTGTACCCCACCAAGACCTTGGCCTCCAGGCCCACCAACCTGTCTTAACGGAGCTGCTAGAATTGGAGATGATGGTAGCGTCGTAGGATTAGATGCATGACTAGAGGATGGTTGCCTTGATAACATAGGACAATCCTTTTGGATATGGCCTAACTGACCACACTGATAGCATGCTCTCCCTGGTCCAAAGCAAACACCAGTATGACTCCTCCCACAAGTAGAACAAGGGGGTAAAGGCCCAAAAGATCTCCCTCTACCACGAATAGACTGCGAAGAGCGCATCTGATTAGTCCCGCCACTTTGAACTATACTTGAGGAATGCCCACTATGACTTCCATGACTCTGAAAACTTTGCTGTTGACCCTGATGACTCACCACAATCTCCCTTCCGATTCCACCACCACCTCTAACTTGATAGCCACCTCGATTGCTTTCATTACGCTGTCGTTTACGTGACTCTCGTGCATTCCTGCTTTCTTTACGACGAGCTTCAAAAAGTTTGGCACTTTCAACTACATCTTCATAAGAATCATATCGGACTCTAGCAACTGATCGGAACAAATAATCTAAAAGCCCTTGTACAAACCGCTTTGCACGCATCTGCTCTGTAGCTACCAAATGAGGAGCATATCTAGATAACTTAGTATACAATATCTCATATTCTGCTACTGTCATACCCTCTGATTGCTTCAATACTTCAAATTCTCTAGCTTTAGCATCTCTAACTGTCTGTGGAAGAAATCGTCTCATAAACAACTAAGTGAACTCTTCCCAAACCAAAGGGGGTGACCCTTGTGGTCTTCCTTCTTTCACTGTATCAAACCATGTCTGGGCCAGGCCTAACAAACGATATTCTGCCAACTCTACTGATCTAGCAGGTGTACATCCCAATGCTCTACAAAGTCGGCCTATCTGATCTAAAAAGTATTGAGGGTCCTCATCTGCCTCTATACCTGTAAAAGAAGGGGGCTTAAGCTTCATAAATTCTGACAACTGAACCACAATTGTCCTTCCCTGTTGAGTTAATTGCTCCCTCTCTAGTCTAACTTCTGGCTCTGGCTCAGGATCTACATGTTGTTCTCTCCTTTGTTGTTGTTGCTGTTGCTGTTGTTGTTGTTGCTGGATTACACCCATCATCTCCCTCATGGTTTGTTGCATGTCACGCATGCTAGCAACAACATCTGCTAATGTCAAGTCTGTCTGCCTAGTTTCAGGTGCCTCATCTCTTGCTGCACTAGCAGACTCATCTGCTTGATCATGACCACGTTTGCGGCTAACACCACGTCCGCGACCTCTACTACTACCACGCCCTCGGCCTCTAGGAGCCGAAGCAGGATCATGAGGCAGGCTGGAGGCCTCATCAGGAGCAAACCTCCTAGGTGCCGTCCTCTTTCTTGGCGGCATCCTTTCCTATAAATAAAATAAAGTACCCACAAATGATGATTTTAATCAAGTTTCAAACAATAAACACATTTAATGCATAGACCACTAAACAAAACTCCAAGACTTAGATTTGGCAATACTAGACTCCTACATGTAAAGTGCGCTGGCCAATTAAGCAATTACACGTAAGATTCTACTACTCCCCAATCATATGGCTACAAAGACCTAGACACAAACCGGGCTCTGATACCAACTTTGTCACGACCCAAATCCCAAGTCGTGACTGGCACCTAGACCAAACCAAGCATGATTGGCCCAGCCTAGTAAGCCTAGCAACTCATTTAATATTCATACTTTTATATAAACATATCTACAGTGATTAGAGGTTGCCGAAAATCCGACAGCATCTCCCCTACAAATTGGGCATCCCAATCCTGCAAATTCAACACAGCCCAATGCATTTCATTTCAAAAATTTACCAGTGTCCTATATCTTTGAATTCTTGCCACAATACAATATGGTATATCAGTTTTTCAAAAATGTAAGCAAATGCCATTATAATGGTCATTATATGATCTACAAAAAGTATAATATCCTTAAGACCCAAAATAATATAACACCTAGTAGCCAATGTTTCTTGGAGTTCCTACACAACTCAATCGACCAAAACATCCTACCATCTATGTCTGGGGTGGAATGCAGATCCCAGAGCACCTTAATCTACTTTATGCTGATCTGAAATATGACAAAAGAAAGGGGTAAGCCTACCACTGGCTTAGTGAATGCATAGATAACAAATAAGTAGAGGGGAAACAAATAGGTTTAGAGTTTCTCACAATAAAATACTTAGATAAATAAAAGAAAATTTCTTTTATTGCCTTTAATTGTTGTCTATATAGATATAAATAATAATTAATTTACATTACAGGCTATCATCAAAAGCACAATTTAAAATTTAAGGACATAAGATATAATGGGTATCCTGTGTAAGAATTACAATCAACCATGAGTGCCGCCACACAGGATTCAATTCTACTATCAATACCATTGCACAACATCGCAATATCACCACCATCACCAAGTGCCGCCACAAGGTGTGCATATCACAATATAACCAGTATAATTATCACTGAGTGCTGCCACACAGTGTTTATTCATTATTCTAACTAAGTGCACTTAGGCCGTTACTCCCGCTAACGGCTACGGGATTTTAATCAGGCTTCCATCCAAAATTTTGAAATGAAAATAATTTAAATAAATTAAATATTAAACAAATAAAAATTTGATCAAGTAAAAGAAGTGATTTTAATAAAATAAAAACAATTAATTACAAGTTTATATAATAAAATTTAAATAAAAATCATTCATTATCTTTCCAGCCTATAACCATTTATATACATATATATATATATATATATATATATCCACACATATATTTTAACCCACATAAAGTTTAAATTTGTTTCCCGAATAGCGCAGATATGACAATTCAAAAATGTGAAGTTTGGGCTAATAATAAGTAAATATAAAATAAAAGAGACTACTATTTTGCTATCTATCCACTCACCTGTGGAGGCCAATAGTAGAGGCCTAAATTTCCTAAAATTCGAATGAATCTCCAATTGAAAGAGTAGTCCCAATATCACCTATAATTATATTGAACACAAAAACATCACCTTAAATTACTCTATTAGTTTCTAATATGCTCAATATAACTAATTTCACCCTCTAACACCTAAACCCATAATTATAGTTTAAATTTTCTAATATTGCTGTTAACCCTAGGTTTTAGATTTCACAAATTAATTTCCACAGTCCAACTTAAGCTTATAAATTTTAATTTGAGTTTAAAATATATCTTAAGGAGCTTAAATGAATGTATTGGAAGCATCAATTCATACCTTAATGGTTTAAATCAAAAAGCCCCAATTTGAGAAGCTTCCCACGGCCAAAATGAAGGAGAAATCAACAACTAAGGTTTTGGATTCCTATTGGCATCAAGATGAAGCAATAATGGAAGTTAAAATCAAAGAAAAGGTAACCCAAACACAAGAGGGGAGAGGAAGAACGGAAATGAAGCAACAAGTAAAAAGAAAGAAGAAGGAAATGGAAATGGAGCTTACTACCCAAAACCCCTCTTCACGCAATAGCCACGGGCTTCCCACGTTGGTCACCGGAGCAGGAAGGTGGGAGGGGGCGCTGTAGTGTGGGGCACGGCGGGTGAGTGATGAGAAAATGAAAGAAAATGAGAAAGAGGGATGAAATGAAGAAGCTGGGTAGAACGGTGCAAAGCTTCGAAGAAAGAGAATGAAATGGGGGTGGGAGACGTGCTGCAGCAGTAAAGAAAGAAAGAAGGAAGGAAAAAAAATCATATTTTAAGGGAAAAAGCAAAAATTATGAAAGGTACCCAAAGTTTTTTTTAATGAAATTTATGTAGGACTCAGAAAATTTATTCTTACATGCCTAAATGTGAAAATTAGGACCCCATAATTATTTAGAGTTTTCCATGTTGACCTATTTTAAAAATTTTAGGACATAAAAATATTCCAATGGGTATAAGATAGGTTTCAAAATAACTCCTTAAGATAATTTTAAAGCTTTATAATTATCATCAGATTACCTAAATATTATATTTATCTAAAAAATAAATTTTGGTCTAATTTAATTATTTATTTAATTATTATTTTATTTTGGGTTATTACATTTATGTTCCTCTCTCTCTTTGCTACCTTCAGGCAGTTTTTATCACAGTTCAGCAGTTCGAATAGCTATTAACTGAACTTATATGAGGGATTATTGAGAGAAAGTTGAGTCATACAACTGTTATCTTACTGCTTCACTCCTTTCTGTTTCCCACGTTACTGTTCTGCTGTTCTGTTGCTGTATTATTTTCAAAATGTCATACTTCAATGCTTTTATAAATCTCTGAGCAGAACAAGGAGAGTTATAAATAGGCTCTAAAAATTTAAATTAAGCGTCCCTTATAATGCGTTTCTCCAACACTAACTGCAGTAGTGTTTTTTGAGGATTTTATTCATTGTCCTACTTTCATTATTTTTATTGCTGAGAGTTCAGGGAATTTCACCTGAGGCAGTATTCTGACTTTGACTTCTACTCGTAATTTAATTCCTTCTAAGTTTCCTTATTCTTGTAGTTCTATTTGTCCAGATTGTGGGAACCTGATTATCTCTCTCTATCTGGACGCCTGACTTTGACTTTACGTTATGAATAAATGCGAAAACAATGTTTTAGTTTTTTCCATTCCTTTAGATTTATGATATTGATCAGCCTCATATGCATGACGTTGTTACCATGTTGACCCCTCAAATTTGCTGTGTTTTTGTAACAGTTTCATGTCGTAGCCTTCCACAAAAGAAGAAAACTTTTGATCATAAAAGCGAAGACTGCAATGGGTTTGAGCAACCTATGTTCAAATTTAATAGTAGCTTCAAGCGGACTTTCCCTCTAGAAGATAATTGTTCCAACAGTCCAGACTCATCCAAAAGATAAGGTGACACACGATTAGATATATTCGATCTCCACCATGGCTTGTTCATCTTGTATCTTGTTGCAGCAATAATGTTTGGCTCATCAGTTGCGGGTATGCATTATATATACGTTTCCTTGTCCTAACCAGAACAAATGTTTTCTGTTGCACAACCTAATAAATTAAGCATCACCAGTCCAAGTTTTCTACTCTTAAGGAATTAAACACCAGACTGAGGCTATCCAGTTCAAATTGAACAACCACCCTTTGTGTTTAAGAACCTAAGTGTAAAAAAGGAAAAAAAAAATCTACATGGTCCCTTTTTATAATTCTCCCTAAATTCTATTCCCCCACTTTAAATGTGTTGCAGTTGTCTTTATAAATATCACATTCACAATTCAAATGTTTCATATGTGATTAATTCATTATTAAAAAACCAATAGGATGATGTCTACATACACTATCTCTGACCAAGAATCATAACCCCAATGCCTTGGAAAGCTTTAGGCTAGATAAGCGATTGCTTTAGGCTCCACAATTTATTAGGCCTCTAATATATATATATATATATATATATGCCAAGACCCATGTATATGTGCTATTTCATGTCTGCTTGGTATATTCTATAAGAAAAAGACAAAAAAAAAAAAAGAAATAATGATAGAAGAGCTTCTCATCTTGTCCAATGACCAATAATATTAAAAAGTTTTATAATGACATTAAAAGTTATTTCACAAAATCAAAGATTTTTTTCCCTTATCAAAGCAAAATAAATAAGCAATCAGAGTCTCCAACGTCTTTAGCCTTATTGATTCCCATTCTTCACGTTTACTTTTTGGCTTTTCAATTTCTTCTCATCGCATTTTGTCTTTGAATATTATTCTCTTATTTCTTCTTACTCTCTATTTAATTTCATCACTTCACTTTTGTCTTTTTTCTGAAAAATATCACTATTGCTCATTTGCTCCCAGCCTACATAATAGCAATAGATGTCTCTTTCGTCCTTCATCATTTCATCAATGTATTATTTAATACTTCAATACTTCATGCCTAAGAATGATGCCCATTTTTTGTTTGGCTTCATATGTTCATTTCCTTTTTTTTTTCCCTCGTTATTGTTTCCGTCAAATTGTCTCATAGTCTCAAATCATTGGTTGAAGCTACGAAATAAAGAGAGGTAAAATCTTTCTTTTCTTTTTTTTTTGACTTTATTTTAAAATCTTAAATACTAAATTTGAGGTGTTTTTCCCTTTTTCTCATAGAATTTCTGTTTTTGCAATTGATATTTTACATATGTATTTTTTGTGCTGCTTTTTTATTTTACTTTTATTATTTGTACTAACAGAAAATGTCAAATAGAAAATATGAATTTGGTTTTGAAAAATTAGTTCAATCTCAACATGGTGCTCTTAATAAATTTGTTACTATTTATAATAATAAGAATGTAACAAGAAGTGTAGTTAAGCAATCACCCATAGATGACACTGAAAAAATGATAGAATAGTCACACATAAATGATGTTGAAAACAACAATAGTCTTCATTCCAATCAAGAACAAGAAGATGATGCAAATTTAAACAAAGATAATTTATTTGAAGAGAATAATATTAAGCATAACAATACATCAAGTGAAGTTCTTAAAAATATTTATGATCCTAGATATTGGAAAAACATTGATGAAAAGTTTAGAGATTTAATGGTAGAAAATAGTCCAATCAGATATGATAATTTACAATTTCCAAAAGATGAAAATAATAGACATTTTTCTTCATTTTTTTACCAACGAATATTGCAAAATGGAGAAAAATATTATAAAAAATGGCTAGTTTATTCAAGAGATTTAGATAGAGTTTATTGTTTTTGTTGCAAGTTGTTTTGTTCAAAAAGTAGTGTTAATCAACTAGTTAATGAGAAGACTAAAGATTGGAGAAACTTTGGTTTTAAACTTAAAAGTCATGAATATATGGCTAAATGGATTGAAATAGAAACAAGATTAAAGAGAAAAAAGACAATTGATAAAAATATAAAGAACAAATTAACAAAAAAAAGGAATATTGGGAAAAGGTCTTATTTAGAATTATAGTTATAGTCAAATATCTTTCTAAAAATAATTTTCCCTTTCGTGGGACAAATGAAAAGATATATGAAAAAAATAATGGGAACTTTTTGAGTTTGATTGATATGCTTGCAAAATTTGATCCAATTATGCAAAAGCATGTTCAGCGCATAAAAAATAATGAACTTCATGCACATTACTTAAGTAATACTATACAAAATGAACTTATAAATTTGTTATCTTTTCATATAAAAAATATAATAATAAAAGAAGTTAAAGAATATTTTTTTGTTAGTCTTGATTGTACTCTTGATGCAAGTTGTCAAAAACAAATGACTCTTATTTTGAGATATGTTGATATTTTGAGTTTTCCAATAAGAATAGAAGAGTACTTTATAGAATTTTTAAAGGTTGATGATACATCTAGAAAAAGTATTTTTAATGAACTTATTAATGTATTGAATAAATATAGGCTTGATACTAATGATATAAGGGGACAAGGTTATGATAATGGATCAAACATAAAAGGTAAAAATCAAGGAGTACAAAAAAGATTATTGGATATAAATCCTAGAGCATTTTATACACCATGTGGAGGTTATAATTTGAATTTGGTTTTATGTGATATTACCAATTCATCTCCTAGAGTTATTTCTTTTTTTGGAGTTCTACAATGTATTTATTCTTTTTTTTTTCCACCAACAGATGGAAAATCTTACAAGAAAGTGTACCAAAATTTTCTGTTAAATCACTATTTCAAACTCGATGGGAAAGTAGAATTAAAAGTGTCAAAGCAATAAAGTTTCAAGCACCAAATATAAGAGATACTTTGATTAAATTATCAAAATGTAGTGAAAATCTTAAAATAAAAAGTGAAGCCATATGTTTAATGACTCATGAGATTGAGAATTTTGAATTTTTATTAGGAATGAATATTTGCTATGATATATTGTTTGCTGTTAATTCTGTTAGTAAGACTCTACAATCTAAGGATATGTATATAGATGTTGCTATAGATAATTTAAGGAGCCTTATTACTTATTTGAAAAATTATAGGGAAAATGGGTTTGTATATGTTTTCGACTCTACAAAAAAAATGGCTATTGATATGGATCTAGAACCTACATTTCGTGAAAAAGCGATTAATCCATAGAAAAAAATATTTTAATGAACATGTTGATGATGAGATCACATATTTAACTGAAAATTCTTTTTGTGTTGAATATTTTCTATACATAGTAGATCAATCTATTTCTTCTATTGAGAGTCAATTTGAACAATTTTTAGAATATGAAACTATTTTTGGTTTTTTATTTGAATACAAAAAATTTTAAACTTTGGAAGAGGATGAATTGAAAAAATATTGTATTAATTTTGAAAAATTTTTAAGTTTTAGTGAATATTCTAATATTCATGGTTTTGATTTATTTTTAGAATTGAAAGTATTGAGAGAAATATTGATAAAAAAAATTAATACTCTGATAGAAGTGTTAAACTATATCAAAAGATTAGATTTTTTTTTCAAATGCATGTATCACTTATAGAGTATTATTAACAATACCTGTAAAGGTTGTTATTACTGAAAGAAGTTTTTCAAAATTAAAATTACTTAAATTTTATTTAAGATCGATTATATTACAAGATACATTGAATGGATTAGCCTTATTATCAATTGAAAATGAAATGTTAGAATTACTTGATTATAAAACTTTGATAAATGATTTTGCAGCTCAAAAAGTAAGAAGAGTAATAAAAAAATTGATAAGTTACAATAAGCCTCTTTAATAATTTCGCTTAAAGCCTCAATCTCTAGATACCGGCCTTGATAACCCCCCGCCCTCCCCTTCCTTTTCTTCTATTTTATGCCTTTTGAACATAATGGGCTAACTGTCATTTTCTTCATACTGTTCATATTTATTTAGGAATTTAGCTAACTGAATCCATAAACCTGAAAAATAATCGTCACTGGTACTTTTTTGACTCTCTAGGTAGGTATAGGTATATTGGTGGAGCTTGCATAATGAAATTGTAGTTAAGGCTGCATTGAAGGAGCTATGAGTTTGAGTTTGAAATCAATGGTTGATGCCGGATCTATAAGTTTTAAACATGGAAAATTAATGCTCTGATTTTTGTTTTCCTTCCTTTCTTTTTGTTGGATGCATTGTTCTTCGTGACTATTAGATTAGGGATGATTTAGAAATATACTATTATTGTTTGGACAAGATTGAATATCAGTTGAGATTTCAAGTATTTTTATCTAGTGAAAATATCAAGAATGATAGAATTTAAATTGATAATCCTTGATCAAATCTTTAAGAAGATTAATATGATCAATAAAAGCAATCTAAACCTTACAAACTTGATTTATCAACAACTTATCTAGAAAATAAAAGAAAAGCTTTGATTATGTGAGTAAAGACTAACAAGAAAGGAGATTAAAAACTATCTGCATAAACACCAATTGCAAGAAGATTGGTTGATTTCTTTCTTCTCTATGGATACATATTTATAAGTTTAGAAATGTACGACAAGAGGTTTTTAAAGTAAATATTTCTTAAAATTATGTATTGTATTTTTTACTCTTTTTTTTACCATTGATATAGATTTTATTTTTTACTACCATAAGTTTTTGACAAAGTGATCATAGTATTTATAAGTTTGTTGACAATGTGCCAATATCTTCAATAGTTATCCAGGCTGCCTTGATGCCGTGCATTTTAATTTGTTGCAGGGAGTAGGGATATATTAAGAGTTTGCCATTGTTCTTGGATTCAGTTCTTTGCGTTGGTGTCATACTTCATGGCATCTGCAACCAACTCAAAGCCTGAGTTCAGTTTCTCCTTCTTGTCCTTTAATGGGGTTCTTCATCTCCCAAGTGAGAGTATATTTTATGTATCTCGTAGTCATAGGTGGATATTGGTACTTTTCTGTGGTCTGGCTTTGGCCTCCATGCAGAACGTTTGATGTTGTGGCTGCTATGGGAGGCATTTCCTGTGCGTTGAGGATATTGCAAAGAAGGAATAGGGACAAGATAAAGGTTTCTATGGCAGCCAAAGGCATTCTCATAGGGACTGAGAGCTTGTTCAGGAACCTTATAGAACCACCCGAACTCACAAAACTGGTGAGTGGTGAGATATGCCATTGAGATGGCGCCATCTGCATCATTGCTTTTGTTTTTGTCATGTCACCCGCTATTGGCGTGCTATTATTCCGCATATTACTTTGCAATGAAACTGTCATTATCTCAAAATTTAACACAGAGAGTCCAGAAAGCATATTTGATGTCAGGTGAAGATAGGAGATTGATGTTAAATCGTCATAAATATTTAACCACCAATGTCATATATTCAAACAGCACTATCTATAAACGTTTTGGTTCGATTGATTGCTATCTCTACAATCAATATTGCTATTGCATTGCCGTGGCCACTGCTTCTATTATCATCTGCCATTATATTATTACAATCTTCGGTCTCTAATTCGCAGATTGATAGCTCTAGATGCCATGGCTCTCAAATTGGCTCTAGCTAAAGACACATTTCTGCTGGACTGTCCTTGGCTTCCCCCAAAAGCCTGCATAAACTCTTCCCTCTGCATCCTTAAAGCCAAAGCAGCATCCTCATCTTGGCTCGTAATCCCTCTTCTTGACCTCCCTCTTGAAGATAATGATGGGGTTTGATTCCTTGAATAATTCTGAACCACCTCACTTTCCTGCCTTTGCTCTACACTTTCTCTCTGCAACCTTCTAGCCAATGCAGCATCCTCATCCTCATCTTGGGTTCTTGTGATCCCTCTTCTCCTCAAACTTGTTGTACCTCTGCTTGATGCCCCAGATGTTAGTGTGCTTCGATTCCTCAGATTACTATAGAATGCAGTTTCTGGACTCGAGCGCTGCTGAGCTTCTCGATTATTCAAGGCACCTGCTGCTTTCCTTGCTTCAACTTCCTTGGGAAAAAGGAGCTGTATTGTATTCCAAAGAACTGTGTTCACGGTGCAAGATCGTCCATTACTGAAATTTCCAGAAAAAATAAAGTGATAAGCTACCGATAGATTTTTGTAGTATAAATATCCCGTTAAGACTAGCTTATTACTTTTCCAAGCTATAAGCTTCCTAATTACCTTATCAATTGTCTGCACTTTGGACACCTTTTACCACATTTATCCGCAGCAGATCGAAGGCATTTTCTACAAAAGCTGCACAATTGTAGATACTGAGTTAGAAAAGTCAAAATCTACTAGTAATACCAAATCATGAAAGAGTAAATTTAGATACAATTACTTATATCCTTGCCATTGCCATTAAGTTTTTCAATTAAAACATACAGATACAGGGTTCTTTAATAATAATATAACAAATATATAATTTAATTAACAAAACATATAGTTGTTTATCAAAATCCATACACTTATATTATTATTATTATTATTAAAAATTTATATATTTGTTATTTTTTAATTAAAAAAATCTGATCACGAAGGTATTGATAAATGTATATAAATTTTTTAATAATAATATAAATCCATTTAGTTGTTTATCAAAATCCATATACTTGTATTATTATTATTATTATTAGAAATTTATACATTTGTTATTTTTTAATTAAAAAAATCTGATCACAAAGGTATAGATAAATGTATATAAATTTTTTCCAACCATGAATAGGCCCTAGGGAAATCTAGCATAATTTAAGCTCACGGTGAAGTCGAACACGTTCTTGAACAATCAAGAAATTAAAACAAACTATGGAATTGGAGATGTACCTGTGTCCACAAGGAGTGGTACTTGGTTCAAAGCATATCTCCAAACAAATCTGGAAAAATAAATCAAATATCAGCACATCAAATCGGGAAAAAAGAAAAAGAAATTGAAATTGTGGGAACTGAAATTCATTGAAATTAAAACGAGACCATAATGAAAAGTCAGTGTTCTTACCGCGCAGGAAAGCTCCTCCCTGAGTTTTTCAATGCAAGGTAGAGCAGAACCCGAAGAAGAAGAACTAGAGGTCTGCTGGGTCAATATATCCTCTCCTACTTTACTGTCTGCATTAGCACTAGTTTTGTTTTCATTTTTCTTTTTTGCACTATCTGTTTATGAACAGAATTCATTTGAATGAGGGAGAAAACATGAATTTAAAATATTAAATAAAATAAAAATAATGCAGATGAGATAATGACCCTTTCTGGGAGTTTCCTCTTCCTCAAGGTCAAGAACAGCCACTGGGATTGGGTGTGGACTCCTCTGAGCTCTGCGTTTTCTAAACACACAGTATATGCCACACGAAAACACTACTTTATGGTCAAAAAATGATGACAAAATTGAAAGAAACGGGTCCATGACTACAAAAGAAAATGCTACGATACCTTCTTGAATTGGTGGGTGGAGTCTTGAAGTTGAAATCAGAGCGTTTCTTGTGCTTGAAAGCTCTATCCGGTGTATCTTCGACGACGAGGCTGGCGAATAGCAGGGCCTCTTCATCCCAACCAGCCATAGCAGCCGCAGATTTGAATCTAGGGCTGAAAATATTGCCCAAGTTTTCGCCATTTTCCAATGCATTTGTTTCTCTTGCTGGGTTCTTCTGGTTTTGCGAGTTGCGTCTCTGTTCTTCGCCCACCATTTTCGTTCTTGGATGGTTTGGGTTTGGGATGTCAGAGAGAGGGAGAAAAGGGAGGCACTGTGAAGCAGGGGTGTAATCTTGTATTGTAATCTTCCCCTAACGGTCGAATTTTTTTTAATATAATTGCTGGGTTGGCAATTGTAACGGCTATAATTTTGGACTAGAAAGATGGGGATAGTGACATTGTTAATTTGCAATAATTTCTTGTTTCGGCGCTTGCTTACCCTTTTCTTTTTTTTTGGGGGGGGGGGGGGGGGGGGGGCCTTGCTTACCATTTGAAATTATTAATTTTTTCCTCCTTCTTGGGCTGCTGCCTTTGTCACATGTATCAATGCATTTGATGATGATTTAGCACCCAAAATAAAAATAAAAATAAAAAATAAAAAAATAATTATATTGTGTAATAGGGTACGAGATTGTTACACTATAATTGTATTAGAACTAAGGTAGCACCTGTGGTATGCACGGTTTTTAATTTTTTTAATTGTTTATCAACTACGAAAGGATTTTTATTATTTAATAAATAAATACATTAATGAGCTTTTTGGCATGAAACAAAATTATTAATTTATTAATATAAATGGTAATGGAGGTAATTTAATTGGAAACATCAATGTTATACCAAAGATAGAAGATTACATTGAATAATGTAATGTTATTTAATAATTAATACCTTACCAAGCAAACTTGTAGTGATACAGCCCTTCTAATCTGCGTTGAATCAAATCCTTAATGATTAGATATTCTTCACAAACTAAAAAGATAGAAAAAGGGATAAAAAAAAGAAAGAAAGAGAATGCGTTAAAAAAAGGGAGACTTCATACACATTATATATATATATATATATATATATATATATATATATAATATGAAGATAAACTAATGCATCTAAATTAATAATGTATTTTCATAATTTTTATGACATTAGTAATCTATATAATAAGAAAAATTATACTTATTTTTGAATTAAAGCATAATTATAAAATTAATTTATAAATTTTAAAATGTAACTAAGCAGCACCTAAAATTTCTGTTAGCATGATCTCTTATTCATTTGGCGATGATTCCAAAAAAAAAAAATTAATGCCTTTAGGGTGATGTTAGGTACTTAGTTGGGGTTGGTTTTTAAGCCATACATTTCTTTTTCGAAATTAATTTTGTAGAGGATTGATTACCCAAAAAAAAAATTGTAGAAAAGAAAAAATCATAAACCCGTTTGAGTTCCATCCATTATTTCACGAACAAACTTCTTCGCCTTGTTTCTGTCATCTTAATTTGTCTTCAAGAGCTTCAACTACTGTTCTCAAAGTAATAACATCAGGGTCCTTTTCCTTCCATAGCTGCTTCACCTAAAGCAATGAATGAAACCCTTTTGATTAAACTCTAATTTCTTTTACTTAGAAAATCAAGTTATTTAAGTTATTTTGTCTCTTATTTTCTCTCCTAAGCATGATTTTGTGCTAAAATTGGCATCTAGAGAAAAACAATATACCGACCAAACACTCCTAAGCCACAGCATGAAAGCAACGAGACAGAAACTAATATTCATGAACAACTATAGATCATATCAAACATCTACAATTAGCAAAAATTAAGTGATGCTTTCTATTAATAACGTGTCTCTGTTAAGATATGCTGTTGACTATGTACAAAGAGCCAAGAAATCAACTATATACTGCACTCTCTACACATTTCTACGTCATCCTCGGAAGAAGGATACAAGAAAAGGGATTAATTAAGAACCAATTAATCATTAAAAAAAAATTATTGCGTGTCATGGAACACTTGAAGAGTGTCGTTGTTATATTTGGTAGAAACCCCTCTTTGCCTTCGTTTTCTCCTTCGTCTTTTTTTAGTGTTCTGCACAATATTGTCTTCCTCTGGTTGCCACGGTAGAAGACGAGTGGTTGGGTCGAGAAAAATCCGCACCACCCGGTTCCTGAGATCCATATCTCTTACTTCACAAAAGCGGTTCGCCCAATCCGGGGGTTCAACCGCACTCGTCCCTAACCCGGGTACTCTATCCTTCGACCCTACGTTCTGTCGTGTCTTCCAATCAACCACGTATGCAGCGACCCTCCTCTGAAACTTGTCTTTGAAAACCTTCCACACTTGGTACTTATAATGATTTATCACCATCACACTCCTGTTCACATCCACGGCCACATACCCTTCCTTCAGATGAAAATGGTGCACCACATTTATCAGATTTTCCTTCAACGCTTCTGGTCTCACTATGCTCTTGTGCCTCTCACGCGCCGCCATCCTGCACGTGTACCCCACCATCACCCCCTCGCGTGGCATTTTCTTCAGCCCCGACGGCCCGAAACTGTAGCAACTCGTCCGTATCTCCCCCACATTCTTAACCTCACTCGTTTCACGCTGGATCACTCCTTCCAGGTTGGTACCCTCTATTTTCAAGTTGAAGAACTCGTCCACGTCGATAAACCCCACCCACTCGCACACCTCGCGTGCCCGTAACGCGCAATGAGAGAACCCCGCTTCCTGGGTCTTAATCCACGGCCACACGTGGCGCGTGATGTTGTATCGGGCGTGCTGTAGGAATTCAATCACGGTCATGATGTCGTCGTCGCTGTTGTTGTCGTAAATGAACCATCGTTGGACCCCCATTCGGGTGTGGTAGATTATCCACTCCTTCATGAACCGGGCCTGGTTTCGTAGCATGGTGCACACGCACATTACGTGGAGTTTCCGAGTTGGCGGGTCAAGTTGGGGTCGGAGCCCCGGCATGGCTATGGAGGGCAATATTTTCCTGCCTGCCGCTTTAACTGAAACCTTGACCGAAGATCTCACCTTGGGGTGGCTACTCAGAATGCTGAAGGGGGTTCTGCAGCGGACGATCTCCTGGGCGACGGAAACGACGTCGGAGGTGAGCAAGTACTTGGGCGTCCTGAAATCCCAGCCGTACAGGCATTGGAACCTGGAGGGGTCAGCTTCTCTGGCGGGTCGAAGATTGAAGCCCTTGACGAAGACGATGGTGGTGTTGTCGCGGTCGAACAAGGCTTCGTAGGCGAGCGGGTGCCACTTGTAATTGGTGGGGTCGGTTGAAGCAGAAAGAGAAGCGTTGGATTTGAGAGCGAGGGAGACATTGAGGCGAAGTGGATGGAGTGGGCAGCGAACCATCTGCTCGTGGACATGGGTGTGCTCTATTTGAAGCGGTGGCTGATGAATCGTGGACGAGTTAGCCCAGGAATATACGCAATTGAGGTCATCTTTGGTATAAAAGCGGAAAGATGGAGGGTAATTTAGGAAAACAAGAGCCTGATCTGGGAGCAAGACCGTTTCTCGAACCATAATTGCTGGAGTTACGGAAGAGTCGCTGGATTTGGCTTCCATCAACCAGCTTCGCCGTGCGATGACGGCGCTTGGATGAATTGATTCTGTTTAGAAAAAAAAAAAAGGAAAATTGGGAAATTAGATATCTCGGGAGAAGAAGAAAACAGGGTGAAAGAGAGATGGTATACCTACGTTGGAAATAGAACTGGCGGAGAGTAGAGAAGGTTGTGAAGAGGCCGGAAGAGAAGACGACGAAGAGGGTGCACCAGAAGAAGGTGGTCCATGAAAGGGCAAAGGCGGGGGTGTCTCGTCTCCGACGATCTTTCATGGCTGCCTCTGCCTCTGACAAGGCAAGTAGAAGCCCAAAAGTGGAGTGAAATGGTAATGTGCTTTGACGTGCGTCATCTCATTCGCTAATGCTGTTGTTTTGTTGTTCTGGGTTATTCCCTTGGTGAGAGGGATTAATGCGCGAGGGAGAAGGAGAGGGAGAGAGAAATCCGGGGTTTGATGGGAAGAAAAAGAGACGAGAGGCAGAGGCAGGTCTAAATCAGTAAATCTCATCCTCTCCCCCCCTCCTACCGTACATTTCGGTTTACATGCGGTCGTTATATTGTTAGTGCTCGCTACATTCTCAATCATTCATTTCCATTTCTGTGTAAAATTACACTCCCACCTAACCAAATTATATATATATATATATATATATATATATGCCCCTAATTCACACATCTTGTCCTTTCTATTCCTTCATCTATTTCTCTATAAGATAAGTGTACTTTTAATTAATTTTCTTCATGTTTACTCTTCTCTTGAAATGATCATAGTTTGCTATTACGCTAGTAGTTACTTTTTAAGGACACAGGCATTACCGGATATGATGAATATGACTAGAAGTTACTACAATTATTAATAGTTGTATTGTTTATGATAACCAAGGCGTCTTTTTCCTTTATAACTTTAAAAAATCATTATCGCCAAATCCAATCGCAATCCCTAATCAAGTATTCATACACCTTAATTACGGCCAAAGTGGTTACTACCCGAATTAAGTACTATAATCCAAGTTGATTTGGGTGTTTGATGCGTGTCTTATGGAACATGAAAGCAGGTGCGGCTAATTTCAAGGTTAAATTACCTTATTTTTTTGTGGTTTTATTCCATTTTTAATTTAATTCTTATAATTTAATCTTTATAACTTAAAAAAAATGAATTTATATTTTATCGATAAATTTTTATCTAAATTTTTGGAATGCCATGAACTGTGTGTCAATTTGACATTGTAAATATATATAATTCAAATTTACTCACTCAATTTCCTTAATAAAGGTTGCATTACATACTTTTTACGTGGATTAGTTTTACTTTATTATTTACATAAAAATATTCAAAATATTAAGATAATATATAATGACAACATTAACAATTTTAAAAGAGCACAGAAAAATTTTAATAATAGGAATTAATTAATATTTATAAAATTATAAAATTTAATAAAAAATTTTGAAAATATAAAATACTAAATTAAAATTTAAATAAAATTAAAGGCTAGAAAAATTAATTTAACCTAATTTCATGAGAGTCAACAGACGGAGGCAGGGAGGATGGCATATGTAGCCTATGCAATAGACGTTGAATTGCGAATGGGACCCGCAATCATGCCTTAATGTGGACTTTAACTGGACTCCTAAAATTACGACGTCATTTCATCTGATATCAAAGGGAAAAAAAAAAAAAAACTATCATTGTATTGAAATTCCCATTCCGCATTCTATGTTTGGCAACTTTCCAAAACCCCAAACCCAAAAAAATTATTTTAGTTATTTTTTAAATAAATTAATAATTTAATTTTTTTAAGAGATCAACAGTTTCCCAATTAGTTTTTTTAGAAATAAAATTTCTCAATTTAATTTCTTAAAAATTTCTCTTCATCCCTTCTTATTCTTCCCACAATTCAGTCCCTCTACAACGCCCTCATTGGTTTTCATGTTTGTTTTAATAAAAGTATAGGTTTGGTTTGCTACGACTGATTGTAATTTGTGATGTCTTTTAACACTTCAATATTATTTAATCCAATTATTAATATCTTTTAATTAAAATTAAAGGAATTTAATTTTTTAAATAAAGAATTTAAAATATAACAATATTTATATTACAAATAAAATATTTATCATTTTAGAGAACGAATTATAGTTAAAGAAAATTTAAGTTCAATGGACAAAATAAACACACAAATATATAATTACCATCCACGTAATGCAATTTGCTTGGATAAGGCGCAATAAGCGGACAATGGGACTAGTTTTGGGTTGGGTCCCAAAACGCAAGTCAAGACTGACGTGGAACTACTTTTGGATCAAAATATCCATATGCAATGCTTGTGCAATTATTCTCATACAGTTCCGGCTGGCCCTTTTTTTGTTAGAATAAATTACATTTTTAAATAAAAATTTCAAAATTGTACGATTTTATATTTATTTTAAAAGTTTATATAATTTCCTGAGATAAAAATATCTATAATAATGACACATATTTTGAAAAGAATATTTTTATATTAATTATTTATATAATATAACAAATATTAAATATATATTTGAGCAATATAAAAATAGTTAAATTTTTAAATTTAGAATAAATTATATTTATAGCTTTTAACACAATAAATAATATTGAATTAAAATTTTAAAAGTTATATATTTAATAATTTATAATTTAATAAAAATTAATATTATTCTTAAAGATATTTTAATTATATTGTAACTAACAGAGAAATTTATATGTATTATTATAATAATGAGAATGACGATATAATTTAAGCATTTCTTTAAAAAAAATGTTAAAATAATTTGCTCTTTTTTGTTATTATTTCAAGGCTTATTTGCATGCGCTCATTGTGATAAAATTATTTTAACTGTTTACCTTCATCTTAAGTGTAAATATTTTTACTATTAATAATTTTGGCATCTGATTTTGTAAATTGATACATAATAAAATAAAATGCAAATAAATGTCTAAAGTAATAAAATAAACTTGCAATGCAAGTTGTGAGTACTCTTATCAATGTGTTTTATTTGTGTAAAGGACAAGTATCCATATTCAGTTTAATCCTTTCAGCCTAGAATTCCACATTTCTTGTTCCATTCATTGGTGTAGGCGACCGGATCCTCTGCTTTTCAAGATAACAAGCACAACGTGCTTTGCATTTAAATGCACCGCTTTATATTAATGAAACGATACGTTTCATGGAAAGTAAAATGCCGTATGAACCCATAGAAGATCCAGCCGTTCATTTGCAACATATGGCCTTCCATCCAGCCATTCATCTGCAACACATATATCCATCCACTGAAACTGCATAAAACCATCATTCTGCACAGCCCTGTTTTATTGAGCAGGAAAGTGACGTTACACGGGCTTCTTTTTCGTCTTCACTTAGCGGCAAATAAATGCAGGTGTGAAGCTTTATAATTAGGCAGTTCACATTACCAATAGGTTAATAAGCAACGTTTGCAATAGCTCTGAAATTTCAATATTTATTCTCCATCTTCATTTGCAACGTTTTCATTCAGTTTTATTTATTTTTTTATTTTCTGATTAGAAAACGGCATATAAGATGATCCCTAGAAAATATTTGCATTTTATTATTAATTATAAAGTGGTTATTCAATGGCTAGGTAAGTAAAATAATCTGGTATTTCTTTAAAAGATTCTTATTACATGGTCTTTTAGTTTTTCTCTTGTTATATTATGTAGGCTTCATTATTTATATTAGATTATCCAAACACTGAACATTGTTGTTTTCTCTTCTTACTAAACAGGAAGTAACGGCTGGAGTTTTCATGCCATTTTTCTAGTGTCCATCTAAGCAATGTGATACAAATAGAAGGAAGGGGAAGATCATCCTTTGATTAAGAGCATTAAAAAAAAAAAAGAGAAAGGTATAACCGTGGAACTCTGTTTTTTGCATGATCATGTATCTAATATATGCTAAATTGATTTTTATGCTATTATATTAGAAAAAAGGATAATGAATTTATGTACTTATTGAAGTTTCCCTTTCTCATTTTTTACTATTATATTATATTTTTCTGTGCTAGTTGAACAATATCAGGTAGTTACAAGTGATGTGGTTGAATTATTTGGGATTTTTCTGCCTATACCTTACACTAGCTACAGAGTAATGCGTGTTGCAATTAAATTTTGCTAATAATGTTGAAAAATTATGCATGGAATGATAAAAAAGTTTTAGCAACAGCAACATTCACAATACTAGGTTTGCATTACTCTATCTCTTCTATTTTGCGACAGCTGCGAAATTAAAGACCTTGTCCCTAAATTAAGATTTATCAGCTGATTAGACAAATTCCAATAGCAAAGCAAAAGAAGTTGCTCCAATTTGAGAGGGCACACCACGAATTCAATCAAACCACTTATTCAACAGATCAAAATATGGGTTGCTTGAAAAACAATATCAAATCAAAATTTGAATAAAAATATGGGACTGGGTTGCTTGAAAACAACATCAAATTAGAGTGAGCTTTCGCTTCCTTATCTTCGAGGTTTCATTATCTCCTTCCTTCTTAAATTACTTAAATTTTTCTTAAGATAAATGGAGGTCCACCTTCAGCCTGCGGCCCATCACAGCACAACAGCCTCAACTTTCCTCCCTTCGTTCGTCTTAACCACCAGCGCAACAGCCAACAGCAACAGCGTACACCACCAGCGACAGTGCAGTAACATCTTCGTTTGCAAAGATAAATTAGCAATTTCACATTTGGGGCTCCTTCATTCTCGCCATATTGCTGTTGACTTAGTTTTGAGGTTTCCTCTGCAGTTAGGTAATGGATTTGGAGAAGGCTAGGATAGCGCTGAAGAGGCACTTCACAGTGATGAAGAAGCAGAGCCTAACGCGTGAAAGGAGAAAAGAAAAATAGACGATTAGATTGTGCTATAAATGAACGGCTGATTTCTTTGGCTCAAGCGATATCGTTTCCTCTGCAAAGCATAACCTGCTTGTCACTATGCCAAGTAGAGAATCCGGACCCTTGGTGTAGGCTTTGTTAGAAGAAGTGTCCATGTCTTTGCATAGGCTCTGTTATTCAAATTCTCACTAATTCTCTTTTGGCCTTTTTGGTAGAAAATATTTTTTTATTTTATACAATATTTAGTATACCTTTATAATATTATTTAATAATTTTAATCTATTTTTATTTTTTAATATACATATGAGGGTATTTTTTATATCAAAATCACATATTTTATTTTATTTTTCATTTCATTTATTTTCATTTTGTGTACTAAATATATTCTTAAAGAATAAGATTGAAATAAAGTCATGAAATCATAATAAAATTGTTAGAAAGGATAAAAACAACAAAGTTATAGAATAATGGAGAAGACTTTAAAACATATGCTAAAATAAAATATTTTTAAAATAATATTTATTCTTACTACTTATTGTAAAGTTCAAACAAATTGTTTCTAAAAATTATCCAAAGCATTCTAAAAAATTGCACTTAGCAATTATAAAGAGCACTTGCAAACAGTGTAAAGAAACAAGAGATGGGAGATTTGAGAGACAAAGTTTTGTCCAATATTTAAAGTAGTTTTCGATTGTTTTAAAAAATATCCATTTATAAGAAAATTTTAAACAATCATAAATAGTCATGCCTTTTCCTTAAAAATTAATTTAAATTTTGAATTTTAATTCTTTATCATGTTGTTTTTGAATATTTAATTATTTTTAAATATTTAACAGTGACTTAACTATTATTAAATAAAATACTGACTTTTAATTTCAATAGTCACTTCAAGTGTCATATATTTAGAAATTTTTATTGTTCTATTTCTAACTAATTGACTGAATGCTTTTGAGTAAGTGTTCTAATTGATTGAAACTTGGTTGCCAATCGACTAATGTCTCTAATATGTTACCAGCTAATTGATATCTTATTGAAAATCAACTAGTAATTTTAAATGTTGCAACTTAACTTGTTTAAAACTTATCAGTTAATTGAAATTTGGTTATTAATTAATTGATAACATCTAGTGTTGTAATTTAACTTTTCTAAAACTTAGCTATTAGTTGGTAATTACTTCTAATATCATTTGTAATTAATTTTGACCACCAAGAAACACCAATATAAATATTTTTAGATATGACTCATTTAAATTATGTTTTACTTAAATTTTTAAAATTATTTTCAACAAACCTTAACCTACCCAACTTTCTAAACCCATACCAAGGGTCTCTTACTCGGGATAATGGGGTCATTCTGCTTGGTTATTAAGGGCCACTAGTTTTCCACTCTCAACTCATTCGTGGGTCCTTTCATCCCATAACTATAGTATAGATCAATGCACGTACTATTTAGCAATCTGCTAAAATCAATTGTGTGGCTTTAAAATTTATTTAGGGTAAAATATAGATTATTACCATGTGATCCGTTCCTCTCTAATTGACAATCATTGGTTTGAAAGTTAATAAATGAGTGTTCTCTGTGTTAGTGTTTTGCTTCCTTGTTCTTTTTCTTCATTAAAAATTGATGAAATCACATAACTCTATTATTTTTCCCATATTTAATTAAAATATCTAATTTTTTTAATCTGCAGTCAATTATAAAATATAAAAATTTAGCCAATATATGCATATTCATGAGGCTGTAACAAAAAAAAAAAAAATACCCGCATGATTTAGAGCTTCTATGCCATTTTCCTTCAACATATTCTGTGTACAGCTCTAATTTCTCAAATCTACAGAGGTTCTTAGCCAAAACTTATAATAAATAATTGAAAATGATGAATTTAGAAATAAATTAAGTTGTGTGTCTCCAATAGAAATAGATTTGGAAAATATATTGTATGTATCATATTTAGGATTTCAATTGATATGAAAAAGACTTTTTTCAATGCACAGGGGAATATAGATTTCTTAAAAACATTGAGAATCTAGAACAAAATCATTTACATGCGAATCACGTGCAATTCTTGTCCAACTTCTAATTAAAAAAAAAAAGCATTAAGTAATAAAATATTAGTAGTATAAATCACATTATATTCAATTACACACTTTTAAACCATTAGTAATAGATTGCACTCAACCATTTTACCCTATTATATTACAACTTAAATATCAAGGACTCCTCTCACAAGTTAAACATACAGTGATAAAGATATCGCAAGTTAGTGATTAAAAATTACTTTAGTTAAGTAGTGTTTGGTTTGAGGGTTTTGGAAGGAAAGAAAGGGGAGAGACTTCCCTTGTTTAGTATAAAAAAATGGAGAGGAGAGGAGGCAAAATACTCCCTCTCGTCCCCTCTCGTCCCCTCCCCTCCAAATCCTCCCCTGCAAAAGTTGAGGTTTTAGAAGGAAGAGAAATTTTGTAGCTTCATTTGATTAAACTGCCTCTCATTTTACTTTCACTTAAAACATAATATAGATCTTATTTTTTTAATGGGATTTAAGATAATTTTTTATGAAAATAAAAAATATTTTTGAATAAAAATTAAAAAAATTATTTTTTATTATAGAAAGTAGAAAAAAACTTTTTTTAAAATAAAAACATCTTAAAAATAAAAAAAAATTAATTCTAATATCATAAAGGTATAATTGTCTATTAATCCCTCTCCTTCTCAACCAAATAACATATCATTAAAACCCTTCCCCTCCTCTCCATTGAACCAAACACTACCTTAAATTGGGATTACCCCCTTTTATACTCGTCCTTCTTCAACTTTTTTCATAAATATATTGATTACTAAGTGAGCAGGGAGTATGATTTTCCTGTGTCGTATTAGTTGCCGATTTTCATAATTCTTGAAGGTTACACTTCAAGTGAATCCATTTGGCTGCAATTTCAGGACACTTGAATACAAGGCTGAAATTTGAGTGCGCCAATGGACGTTGCGTGGTTTATCTGTCAAAATTACAAATCCTAAGGAATTTTGAAGAATCACATTCTTAGCTTGTTATCAGAAATTGTAGTGCGTGGAAATGAAACTCTAAAATGGGATTTGGATGCTTTGTATTTAACAAATAAATGCATGATGTGTATTTGAAAAAAAATAAAAAGAAAATAACGAATAAGTGAAAAAGAAAGAAAATGAATCCTATTATATTATTCTCTTTTCTAATTACACAATACAGTACTGTAAGGGATAACAATCTTACCTTGAAGATGATATGATCACTGTTGTTTTGAAAAATTTTTGGAATCTCTACTATCGTTTGCAATGACAACCCAATTGTTAGGAATAGGTTTGGGCTCAAAATGCAAGTCATGATTAATATTGGACCAATTTTGGGTTTAAGGTCTCCCTCCGTATCCATATATATGTGATGTTTAACCCAAAAAAAAAAATCCTATGCAATTAAAGTTAAATAAAAAACTAATGCACAGTTTTTTTAAAAAATATTTCTACTCTTATATTATCTAATTAAAATTTATCAAATTTATGATTTTTTAATAATAATATTATGATATAGTATGATTTTTACAAATAAGTATATGATTTTTAATTAAACTATACATTTATTATATTTTAATTAAAAAAATATGCATTTGTTATATTTTAATTAGAGAATTTGATAACAAAAATATGAAAACTTTATATAAGTCTAATCCTTAAAGTAATGATCCTCCCAAAAAAAAAAAAGAAATTCAAGTGTCTAAATAAGTTAAAAAATAAACTTGCAATGCAAGTTTGTAATTACTGTCATCAATGTACTTTTTTGGTATGGACAACAGATATCAATTCATTTCCATCCTTTTAATTTAGGAAGGATTCATTAAAAAAATCTCTCTCGTTATTACAATGGATCCTAAGAAATACAAAATAGTTTGCACTGAAAAATATATATATACTCGGATTTTATTATATTAAATCGTATAAAAACACGCACAATATATATATATATATATATATATATATATATATATTGGTGGTTCTGGGTTTTAGCGTGGTTCAGAGATTGAAAACTAGGAAGCATGATCTGTTCCACATCTTTGGTTGTTTATGCAGAGTTGGTAGGTGTAATTGACAACTTGTTATGTACATGCATGCATGCGCAGTTGTTTCTTCAGCCAGCAACGTTATCTTAATTATTTTCCAAGAGAGGAGGCTAGTTTTGTCACTATCTCCTAAGTCTTTGTTCTTCACTTAATTCCGCTTCAATATATTTTGAGCCTAATCATGAGTTCTCTTTGTGTGTGAATTATAATCATTTAATCGTTAAAGAAATTAAATAAGAAGTGACATTAAATGGCATTAATTTATTATCATATCATCAAATTATAAGGCTTGCTATTAGGGTAGCCAAACTAATTACCTCTTATATATATATATATATATATATATATATATATATATAAAATTGGATGCGTTTGTCCCAAAATGTAGGTTCAAAGGATGACCACCTTAGATCGCAGAGATCATGGGGAATATTCGAGTGCATGAACCAAACGAGTTATCAAACTTTCTTTTGTTTGTGTTCGGCAATATAGATGCGATAGGGGGATGTATATATATGTTGGTGTATTATGTTGGTATATTTATATATATTTTGCGTCTCATATAAAGCTAGCTTAGCTATGCAGTGTCGTCCTTTAATTTGGTTCAAAATATGATTAATTAGGCAGACTCCATTTCAGCCATTTAAAATCAAACTGTCGGAAGATGAAGATGGATCAAAGCTCCACTTTGCAAAGTCAACAAATTAATTGAATTCACCCTATAAACTAAGAGGTATTTGGATGTCATAATTTGATCATTTCACGTCAATTAAGTCAATTTGAATAAATTATTCTTTCCTCATGTTAAAAGATGCTTATATTTTGACTAATTTTTTTTATTTTAAAAAAATTATATTCCCTTTTCCTAAAATCAGAAGATACATTGTACTTATTTCCTTTATATTGTAACTATTTTGACCAATATATATATATATAATAATTATATTTTTAAATTTAATGAATTGTAAAATTATTTCATAAAAAATGAATAATTATTAAAAAATGATATATTGATAAAATAAATTTTTAAGATTAACCAATTTAAAGATATTAATTCAATTTCAACAAGTAGAATTCATACAAATATATATTAATTGAGATAAGGAATGTCATGAATTTAATGAATTTTAAGAATATATTAAATTTATAATTTTAAATAAAAAATTAAATAACATTGGAACAAAATTTTAAGATATACTATTTGAAAAATTAATATTATTCTTAAAGGAGTTTAAATCATCTTCGGGTTTTAAAAGTATTTGTGCATCTCTTTAAAAGATTGTGTAATTTGAGCATATTAATTCAGAGAAAGAGAGAATAATTTCCCTATAAAATTATTATTTCCTTATTTTTGTCAATTATTGTGGCAAGGTTATTCAACGAGACAGCTTGTCACTTAAAAACTCCATTCCCTTTAATCTAATAGAATTCAATTTTTAAACCCTCACTGTAAGTAACAACTATGGTATGAAACACACGAGCCTATGAAACGTACAATAAAATAAGACGTTTATGTAAATTAAAATGTTAAACTTCAGTGTCAGAATGGAAAAGCGTGAACTTTAGTATCAAAATTGGAACTCATTACCAAGAGATGTGACAATT